>CAUYRH010164070.1:0-44003 GCA_963574655.1 Perodicticus potto | reverse complement strand
AAAAAACAAAGACTGAAACTGCAGACTAATCAGCAATTTTACATATAATATGCAATAAACTCACTTTTGACAGACATGCATATGTTGTTTCCACCTGTTTTTTTTTTTTTTTTTTTTTTTTTTTTGAGATCGGGTCTTGCTCTGTCTCCCAGGTTAGAGTCTGATGGTATTATTACAGTTCACTGCAACCTCAGAGTCCTGGGCTAGAGTGATCCTCCTGCCTCAACTTCCCAAATAGGTGGGACTATAGGCAAGGACCACCATGCATGGCTAATTTTTTATTCTTTGGACAGAGAGGTCTTGTTCTTGCTCAGATTAGTCTCAAACTCCTAGTCTCAAGAAATCTTCCTTCTTTGGCCTCCCAGAGGCCAATGGATTAGATTTGTCATCCAAAGGTTAGGATTACAAATGTGAGCCACTGCACCTGGCCTTTTTCCACATTTTTAAAGAGATGACTATATTACTGTCAAATAGATATTTTGCTAATAAAGAAACTGGATCAGACAAAAAGGAAATTATAAAGAAATAATATCATTGGGTAGAAAATTATATGGAAAGTCAAATCCCACTAAGTGTGGCATTTTGTGGTTCTGCTATAATGGAACAAGACAAAATGGTCTTCAATTGAGTTTCCACTTAGCATTTAATTTTTTATTACTAAGACTTGGATCTACATGTAGGAAAATTGGGAAATAGAAAATAAAGAACTGGATCAGTGTCATTAATCCAAATGTGGATAAAGAAGTGAAAGTCTAAAAAACTATTTAGATGTATCACTATTAAACACAGCAAGGGCCGAAAATAGACAAAAAAAAAATCAATCCTAAATGTTCACATTTTTAAATTTTGTATTATACATTCTATTTTCAATATTGAATAATAATTTCTGGTTACTTATGACTAATAATAAATTTTTTAATACTAAAATTTTCTTAATATTTTACAAAGTATCTCATTAAATAATTATTTAATGAGATTTATTATAGTTAAATACTATTATAGTTATTTAATGAGATCTTGAAGCAGGAAAGACCCAACTCTCCCTGCTACTTCTTGTGACTAAGAATAATGTATGTAATACCTCCCAAGTGAAGGGATCAACTGAAACTTGAATTTTACTTAGCAAACACAATGTATCCTAATTGTATGCACCCTTATATTACTCTGGAAAAAAAGAATATTAGTATGAAGAGCACAGTAGAGCCTCTGTGAGTCATGGGACTATAAAAACTGGTCAACATAAGGAAGTAGGCCTACTGCACTGATATGTACATTTGGTGCATGGCTGCTCTATGAAAATTAGGTCAACTTCAGGAGGTGGCAGTGTAGGGAGGTGGTGAACTATAGAGGTTCTACTGCATTAGCCGGGTATTGATGTCATACTTGGAAGAGACTTTTTTCACCAACTCTCTCAAGATAGAAACTTTAAGATCAAGTCAAAGGCCCACTTCGGTAAAGAATAATTGAACAAATCAAAATCAATCATTTCTTGACCAAGTTCAAGCTTAAAGCACCAGAAGAAGATCAGGAAAGACAAGAAGGCTTTTACCTAGCTTTCGTTTCCACACAGCTTATATATCTTGCATGCAAATCAGTCTTTTTCTCCCCAACACTTGATCCTATATAGATTGACTTATTTCACAAAGGGATTGATTTGTATACATCCATCTTTCCTAGCACCAATGCAGAAAGTCTTTGAAGGTGAAGGAATTAACTTGTATACATCCATCCCTCCTACTTCCTATGGAGAAGGTCTTTGAAGATGCCAAGTGAGAGATAACACAGGTCTGAAATCCACATGCTGTGATGTTAGCTTTATTCTCCAAATTCAGAAACTCCTACGGCCTTTTTTTTTAATGAATAAGAATTAAGCTAGAGCATAAGTCCCTTTCAGGCTGTTGTGGTACAGAGGTTTCTGTCCAGCTTCTCTAGCTATACATCGGAAAGTACTGAGAATTTGCTCCTCATGGATGTCACATTTGCCTAATTTTCTCTGACATTGAAGCTGGTAGTAAAGTAATCGTTGTTATGATTATGCAAAAGTCTCAATCTCCTCTCACTCGCCAGCACACACAAAAACATATCACTTAGTTACCCAGCCTAATATGTTTGTTCAAGTTGATGCATGTGAGAAGGCCATAAACCTGAGTAAGAACTTGGTGGACAATCTTGAGTTTACAGATATGCAAAATGAATTTAGTTTTGACATTAATGCTTGCAGGATTCTTATAATATATGCTAATGAGCAAATATTGGCAAAAACAACAACATCAAAATAATCTATGACAAAGGAATATATTAAACACTTGGTTCAAGACCCTGAGAAATACACAACACAGAGATTAAAAGCAAAGGCCAAGTTGTCTTCCAAGAAACTCACTCAGATCCTTCTCTGAGAAGGCAATATTGATGAGAAATACTAAGTTACCATCAATAATATGGACAAAAAGCCTGAGCAAGAGCAAGACCCCATTTCTACCAAAAAATGAAAAAATTAACCAAGCACAATGACTAGTGCCTATAGTCCCAGCTACTCTGGTGGTTCAGGCAGGAGAATCGTTTGAGCCCAGGAGTGTTGAGGTTATACTGAGCTACGATCACGCTGCTGACCTCTACCCAGGCAACAGAGCAGGACCCTTTCTCAAAAAAGGAAGAAAAAGCATTGTCATCCAATTAGCTGACTAAAGATCAACCTGCCGTGCAGGAAGAATGGGAGCATCAACGCAAGAGTGGGAGGGTATCGGTCACTCAAGCAACAAGGCAGGGACCAGTTAGGAGATGGCCTGTAGCTACTTGGGGTGAAGTAACTCCACCAGGACTAAATAGAATAAGTGAGTAGACCAAAAAACATATTATATTGAGCTTGTCACAAAATTTGAACTATCTACCTGGGTAGCAAATTTTGTACAGTGACAGTTTAAAAATCTTGTTTGAGATACCATATCTAAATATTCTGAACTCTTGACTGTAAGCTTTATCAGCACACCAGATTGGTGGAAGACCCAATAAAGGCATTTAAACTGGTATCATAAAACATTTCCTGGTAGATGTTTCTTATTTTTAGAAGACTTTTGTTTAGGTTCAGTGTTCTAATGTCAGGAGCAATGAATCTCTTTTTTCATCTCAAAGACTTTACCCTGTTGCCCAGTGTCAAAGAAGCAGCACAAAGCATGCTTTGGCTGAGTTTGGTGCTCTCTAACATTGTGAAAATTGGGGTGTTTCCCAGGGAGAAGGATAAGTAACATTACATAATTAGATGCACCAAATTGTCTACTTAGCAACAAATTTGTGTAAGCAAAAAAATGTATTCAGCTTGAGTTACTCTGATGAATACTATGGAGGTTCTTGGAAGCCTGGAATATTTTTTAGCCACTTAGGGAGGTTAATTTGCAAGTGACAGAAAAGCAATATGCTAATTTTTGTAAACAGCCATTTTTTGAACAAATATTCTGGAATACTATGAAGGAACGGGAAGATGGAGTACATTTCCATTATTTGCAGAGAAACAAAATAGCCTGATCCAAATATTCGAATTAAATGGAGTTCTATGGAAATCTTACTTCATAGGCAAGGCTGAGATTTTTTCCCACTGCTTATTTGGATATAAAGGCTTTATGCCTTTTCAGTCTGAGAGGGATTTAAAGTTTTCTGTTTCCAAGGTAGTGTTTTCCTCTTCTGAAAATTTTTTTGGTGACCTACTTCAATTGGAGTCTTTGGGATAAAGAAAACTTAGAAATCTCTTTTTTCAGCAACTCCTACCAGATCAGAAATATCACTGACAGCGTGACTGACCTCTGTAACGACACTACTAATAGGAGGGAATTTATTACCTAAAAAGTGGGTCATTCAAGTTTGGAACAGCTCTAATTTCTGTAACGTTCTTCTTTACTTTGGCTTTTTGAATCTGCCTTTCTTAATGTTTTTGACCATGGGTATTAGTTTTGACATTTAATATAACAAAATTACTTGATTCTCTCTCCTAGGGAGCATTTCTCTTAATATTCAAAGACAATCACTCTAACTTTCTTTTTCAGCTTTTATCATACTTTCCTCCTTTTTAGCTTCTATCAGTTTCACTGCATATAAGACACTTAAAATTTGCAATTGTTTATGTACTTCATTCCTTGAGAAAATGTATGTTTCTAAAATGCAGTTGAATTGATCTCTGTGTGATTAGCAAAGTTATGCTGCCCACAATAAGCATTCAACTTATTGCGGTTAAGTCATGACTGAGCCTGTATTGAAACCACGAGGCGTCTCAGCAGGGCAGCAAGAAATGAAACGAAGAATCAGGTAGGTTATAAAACCATGTTGCAGCAAGAAACAAAACTCAGATGTGGACATTCAGCTCACCAGAAGTGGAGTGAGAAAGTACCCCCTTAGACAACTTCAGAGGGACAAAGGAACAAGTGCAAAAGTCACCCATGCGCGTGAGATCCACACCAGTGTACGCCCTCATGCTATAATTGTCCTTAGATAACTAGAATATCTTTCACATAGTTTTTTTAATCTTTCACAGAGTTTGTCTCTGAGTCTATGTAAAAATAAGGTATAATCAACTTCAACTAAGACTGACACCCTTGCATAAGACTCTGCAGTCTGACTTAGCACGTGGGCCCGTTATTATCTGGGGGCAGTAGCTTCTAAAAGCATAGCAACCAAAATGTTTTTTAAAGCTCTAGTTCTATGTGAAAGTTAATGTCACTCACCACATCCATACGCTCCTGCAAGATTGCAGCATATGAGATCAATGTACAAAAGCCAGTTTTTATTTCTATATATTGGCAATTAAATGTTAAAAATTAAAATTTTAAAAATAGGCATCACTTATAATAGCAGCAACACATGAATAACCAAATATAAAATGTATGAAAGATTAATATACTAAAACTGCAGAATACCAATTTAAAAAAATCAAAGAATCTTTAAATAAATGAACAGATGTCATTTTCCTTTCTGCTAAGAATTTTTAAAGTATTTCTTTTAGTACTGTTCCGCTGGTGGTTGAACCAGACAGAGAACGAGAGTAGCTGTTAGTTTGGGAATGAAGACTCTTTAGTTCTACCCAAACTGTCCACATATCACGAGCTTTTCCAGTCTAGCTAGTGAGAAAAGGCATGTTTCTGGATCCTATGTGGATGGTAGGCACTATTCTTCTAATGTTCCCGGGTAGCTCAGATAGTTTCCTTACATGCATGAGCTGACCACTGCTCAGTTGTATGACAGAGGCTGACTCTGCATATCTCAGAAGTTCTCGCTGTGTGTTTCTCTCTTCCTTGAGTTGCTCTCCCCAGAGGCCAACTCCATATTGCTAACTTACAGGGTCTGCTGTGTTTTATTTCGATTTCTCTTCTCTACACGAGACCTTAGACTCGCTTTCGAGGAAACCATTTGGATAATGCAGACCTCATTTGTTTGCTTCCAATTTCTCAAGAATCACTGTCTTATGTTGCCTGATGTGCAGTGCCTTAAAACTGTTGTCTCATGTACTTTGATCATTATTTGGTTGAATCAGGCATAGGGGTAAATCTGGTCCCTGTAACTCCATCTTGTCTGGAAGCAAAATCTCAAGGGAACTATTGAAATAGCTTAAATTTTAAATTTTATGATTCTACTTTCTTAAATTTTATGATTCTACTTTCTTACTTAAGACTTTCTCTAATTCCAAATGGCCACAGCTATAGTGCCCAAGTATCTGTCTTTAGAAAGCAGCCAGGTCTGTGGTGAAGTTCTCTCCCATAAAATGAGAAAAATAAGAACAGTACTTTGAGTTTATAAGCCATTATATTAAGTAAAATAGAGCATCAAAATGCTTCAGTATGTATAAATATAATTGTACCCTTCAATAAATTATCACTACTTAAAAATCTATTTAACATCATCTAACTAAGGAATAAAATCTTGCCAGTGCTACAGAGATCCCACGGAAGTCCCTGTCAAACCACACATCTAAGTAAGTACTATATTTCACTTGCTTCTTTCTCTCAGTAATTATTATTACATTTAAGCAAAGTTAACTATGCAGTGAGGTCTGATCAATTGGAACCTCATTGAACTTATGCAATGAAAAGTGACTTACCTAAGGAAGTTGTATTTAGCAGTAGAAAGTATTCACTCATAAAAGAAAAAAGGAGAAGATGCTTGATAAAAATTGGTTTTTTCTAGGCAGAAATAACTTTTGGCTAATCTAACCTATCAGATATGCATACGCACACCTGTATATTTACACAGGGAGTCACATAATGAGACTGAGATGAGAATAAGAATAAGAATAGAAAAAAATGTAAAAATTATCATAAAATTGTGTAAAGTGTCATTGATATTAAACTTGAAACTTCCTATAAAATCGATATTATATTTTCATAGGAAAAGTGAATTATTTTTGAATAAGAAGAAACCGAATACCTGGCTACACTATTAAACATGAAAGGATTTTTAACAGTCATTAGAGAATTATTCAGAGAACCAGTGTGGATTCATGAAATTTATGGTATTATCTTTCAAAGTTTCAAGGAACAGATATTATTTCTTTTATAGAAAATCTGAGGCTTAAGAAATGTTTTATTTTCTATAAAATATTTTATTGCTTCAAATGTTTATAACTTCAATCTTTATTTGAAGATTTTAAAGACAACACAAAAATCTATAAATGGATTTCATCTATAAATATCAATAGGATATTGGAAAATTTATCTAACATCTAATTATATGGAGCATGACCAAGAGGAACTTAAAAAGATTAAAAAAGATAATAGCAGATATGATAATAAGATTAATTATACCAACAGATAAAATATGAAGTTATTTTATATTTATGGAATATTAAATATTGATTGATTAATTTATGAATCAAATATTTTTGAGCATCCATTTGCCAGACACTGTTTAAGTTCTGAGGATCTAGGGTAAGCAATATAACATCCTTACCATCATGGGAGTTGCATTAAAGTAGGAGAGAAAGACACTAGACATTAAAATAAGAAGAATAAATGCTATAATTTTACATAATTCTGAGTTCTATGATCAAAACCATAAGGAGGAAAGAATAGAATGTCAAAGAAAGAGGTGAGTGAGAAAAGACTTCTGGAGAAGGCAGACTCTGAGGAGAGCTTGAATGATACCCAGGGAGCTTGCCAGAGAATACTTGAATAAATTTTCTAGGCAGAGAAATAGCAAATACAAAAAAGGTGCAGATGAGAAGGGTGTGGGTCAAGGGCAGTAAGAAAGCCTACACTGGTAGGCATGAGATGTGTGGGGAAAAAGATAGGAGATAGACCTAGCCAAAGAAGAAGGCAGGGGCCAGGTAGCTCAGGAATTTTCTGGCCAGGATTTGATTTTGGGTTAAAGGATGCCACTTAGCAAGTTTTAATTAGGGAAATGATGTAATCTGTTTCCATTTTTTAAAGACACTCTGCTGTGTGAGAAACATATTGTGAGTTACATAGGTGAATAGTAGGAGCATATCAGACAAGGTCACTCTAGGGAGGTGGAGGACCAGCCTAAAGTGTTTGGGCTTTCTTGCCTGTGGCGTTAGGAGACAAGATAAGGATGTCTGAGCTCTCCAGTCTACGCCCCCAGACTAGAAGGCTCCTTGTGTTCTTAGATGACCATAACTATGTACAATGATGCTTATGCTGTAGCTGTTTGGCATTTGCCACTTTTGTTCACCTAGGTATAAAGGTGGACAGCTCCTTCCCCTTGCCCGGACCATGGATCGTGGGTTGCGGACTGCAGACAGTGGATGGCAGATTATGGATTATGAATTGTGGACTTTGCATGTAGCCCAAGTCCTTGGCTGCCTGGAGCTGGATAAGGAGAACCAACTGGGCTGGCTTCCCCCCTCCTTGGCTGCCTGGTGCCGAATAAAGAACAAGTTGCACCTGCCCTCCCTGCAGAAGTTTACCTATCCAAAGTGAACCACGTGCACAAGACCGAAATGGTAACTTAGGGATAAGTTGTGAAAATATGGAAAATATGGATATACTGATGGATTAAATGTGAAAATTTGAGACAATTTCATAGCAATTCAGAATTCCAGGGGAATAAAGGGTACAGGCAAATGGGTAGTAGATTCAGAAATAAAGTTTTTTGGGACACGTAGATTAGACTCTTGTATTAATCTGAGGCATTGTGGTATCCTCAGAAGTAGCTTGTCTTGGGTCTGAGGCAGCAGACCTTGTTGTTGCTCAAACCCCCTCCACAGAAGGGGAAATAAGAGTGGAGACAAACTCTTTCTTTTAACATGACTTAGAAGTGGAAAACATTACCATGCTCCCATCACACTGGACAAAATTTATACCTAATGGCTTCAGCTGTCCAGCCATGCACCCAGCTGCAACTCATGGGGTTCTATTTTTAAAATGAAGAAGGGAGAAATCATAATAGGGAAAAATGGACAGTCTCTGGGGAGATCCTCAAATGAAATGTCAAATAAGCATTTGACATACAAGTTTAAAAAATGGGTTCTTGACTTAATAAATAACATTTATGCAAAAACAATAGCATACATAGTTAAATATTAAAACATCTCTTTTAAAATCAGAACTAACACAAAGTTATTGACCCTTACTTCACATGTTTCCAGGCTGCTAAATGATGTCAGCTGCAAAATTATTAGTACTAATAAGAACTAATGAGTTCACAAATTATTATCTGACTTATTTCAGATGTATGCAAAATAGATAAATTTCATATACATGAATAAAGAACTATAGTACAATTACATTTATAGTAGTAATAAAAACATGCTGTTCATTTTTCAAAGTAAAATAGAAAATACAGTAAATTAAGAAACTGAAAATAAAGATCCCTGAACACTTCTCTTCAGAGATATCCACTATTAACACCTTGATGTTTTCGTACATTCTTTCCCCATGTAAATGTCTACAGATTTTTTTTTTACAAATCATGTTCAGATTGTATATACATTTTTAACATGCATTCTCTGAAATATAAACTTGACTTTTTTCTATGTTTTGATATTTTTTAAAAATAATTTTTGTGATCAGATAGTAGTTCATAAGTGGTAAAGACTTTAATGATGTTTTGAAGGTCCACTACTGAAAGTTCTGACATATCTTTGTTCAAAAAGAAAAAAATAATTTCTCTAAGCAGCAAAGATATAACCTGTATTCCAAAGGTTACATGACATCAATGGATATTCTAATTTTGATCTGTTTAAAATATCCAATGTAAAAACAAAGGTAACTGACAACATCATGACAGGAAGATGAAGAAGCATCTGGACTCTTTATGTTTCTGAACTACCAGCAAATTCCCTGCTGCCCTGATACATTGCCTTGAGACATCACTATTACAATAAAGAATCCTCTACATGTTTATAAGCTTCAATTTTCAGGGCTTTTTACTTATAGTCACAATGAACTCTTTCTCTAAAGCATTTTTTAGGGATAGACAGAAGTATAAACCTGTTTAGAAGTGTGGAAGGGTGATTCTTTCAAATCATCACCTTCCTAAAGAATCCTATTGCCCCCCAGAAAGCTTTGAGGGTTCTCATTATCTCAGTCTCTGCCTCGTGACAGCCTCCCACCTCCAACAACAGCAGGTTACTGTCTTTCATGGAAATAGATGAACAAAGGAAAGGAAATTAAGGAAATAATAAATTGAAAGGGAAAAGAAAATTTAATTCACCTTGGAATACACTAAGCCTAGAACAGTGGTTCTGAACTTTCCTAATGCCGTGACCCTTTAATATAGTTCCTCGTGTTTGGTGACCCCCAATCATAAAATTATTTTCATTGCTATTTCATGAATTAGGAAGATTGAGAACCACTAGGAAGTTGAGAACCATTAGGAAGGTTGAGAACCACTGTCCTAGAAGGTCTTAATCTGGAAAGGTATAGTAGAAACCCATATATTTTTCAATCCTCAGCCTCTGTTTCCTCATCTGCAAAAGAATGAGAGATCTCAATAGTAGCAGAGCTCCATCTCTATGCCAAGCAGTTTAAATACATAATTTAGTATAAACTTCCAACTTTCTGTGGGAAGTGTTGTTATCATTATTCTATAAAAGAGGATTTTGAAATTCTAGCTGATAGAATTTTAATCTCAGATGATGCAACTAGTTAATGCCTAAGGCAAGATTCTGTGACCACCCAAACACATGTTACCTTCATTTATGAGTCATTACAAAAGTTTTAAGATACACAAAAATTAAGAAATGTGAAATCCACATGCATGGAAACAAATGAGACCCTCCCAGCAACACCAATAAGCTGAGCAAGTTGAAATTTGCATGGGTAGATCAGAAGAGATGCTGTTGACTGTGTTTCTTGGAAGTGAAATAATGGACCACAATACAGTCTGTCTCAAAACTTTCATAGTGACCTATATGTCACAGTAAATGCTGCTTACTTCACTGAGTTCTATGAACCATAAGGATCTTATAACTACGTCTCAATAAATGTTTGGTGACTCATTGAAAACAGATTGTGGTCAAATGTTAAGAGAAATCCATATTTGGTTAAATTTCCCAAAAACCTAAAGCTAGTAGGATTTAAATATGTCTTATAAATATCATAGTTACGAAATATAGGAGAGAAAAAATCCATTCATTTTATAACTGAAAATCTTCATTCCATTATATTAAATAGATAGACAATTCCATATTTTCACATTTTTAAAATTTTGCCAGATTATTGAACTTTTGTATTAGCTCTAATACTTAGAGGCCAGTTCTTGAAAGACCTTGGGTACAAGGCTTAGACTTTATTTATCTGCCCTGAGACCCCACAAAAAGTTTTTGAACACCATAGCAACAGCACAAAACTTACGTGTTAAAAAGATCACTCCTCAAAAGATCTACTTTGTACATAGAATGATATATCGGTGAAGCATATCAGTGAAGCAAGCCTGTTATGTTGCCATCAAAACAACTCTAAAGTTCTCAGTGGCTTAAAACAAATGACTTGTTCTTTGATCTGTCCTGGGTTTTACCATGGGCAAAAGGCTGCTATTCTACCTTGTCTTCATTCGGGGCCTCTCCTAAGTGACCATCAGTGGTGACAGAGGCAGGGAAGGGGGTATGCTAGGTGACTTGAACAGTGCCAAGATAGCCTTCTACCAGGAAGGAACACATGTCACATTTCACCTTCCATGCAGGGGCAGAGCGGTGCAGCTTTGCCATGTGTTGGAAGGAGGATAATTGAAAACACAAAGCACAAATATATATACATATACATAAATATATATATATAACATGTCTCGAAAGGAAATGAGATGAAAGATGAGAAAATTAATCCAACAACTACTGAAATTCAATGAAAGATAAAGTATTTGAATTAGGGCAGAGACTGAAGAGAGAGAAAGAATGATAGCCATACAAGGGAAAGCAATAAACTATATGGAAATTTCTTGAATACATGTAGGAAAAAGAAAAACATAAAATACAAAGATCATCTGTTCAACTATATTCTTGACAAAGCTTTGACTTTTTTTCAAAGTAAAAAGTGCTTTTAACTGACTTTTTAATGGATTTACCTGGTTTAAAACATTTTATATTACAACAGGGAAAATAAATAATTTATTCAGAAAGTTATTTACCAATTTCTTCACCATATATACATATAACTTTAAGTCAACCATTGTCAATTTTTTTTTTCTGTTTAAAAAGGTATTGAGAAGAATATTTGGGTAACTAGTCTAGAAATCATGTTAAGGAACTAAATTCTAAATCTCATTTCAGAAAAATATAGGAATCATCCCCAGTACTTATCCAAGTCCTTCTTATTAACATGGTATGAGAATAGGGCTAGAAAGTGAAAAATAAAATGATGAAATTAGAGTAAATTTATAGCCTAGGGTTGACTTCTAGGGCTATATTTCCTAAGTAAAAGCCACAGAATTAGCCCCTAATGTAATATATTATTTAAGCTGGAGAGAGAAAAGTGTTTGTGGTAAACATGTTCAAGAAGCTAGAAGCGAGTACTAATTCAGCAGTAAGTATTTATGCCAAATAAGTGCAATTTTCCCTGGCAAGGCTGTGGGAAGGTCAATGGCACTGCTATTAAAATTCCAGGATGGAGAAACAGAGTCAGCATTTTCTTCCCCTGGTCACCACCATGGAAAGGTTGTAAAACAAGGCTTATTCTTTTATATTTTGGTACTTGCTACTCATATTTGTTGGCATTTGTTTATTTATCTGTTGAGAATTGCATCACGAGCTGCAACAGAACAAGACAAAATGTTAAGAAAATAAAGAGGTAACTTGATTTAATTTATGTAAGGTTTTGGATGTGCACCACTCTCTATATTTTAAGATGAATTATTAGTTACAGGAGAAGAAAGTGCATCTAATTTCCTTCAAATGTTTCAGTCAATTTTCATAAAGTCATAAACCTGGAAGGCACATTGGGTGTTGATTTCCTCACATGTAAACTTTGGAAAATCCTTGAACAATTCCAGGCAGATGAGAATTCATAAAGAAATTCCATGAAAAGAGTAGCCTACATTCCTTTTTTACTATTCATCAATTCCTTCTTTGTCTTTAAATCATGTAAGCCAAACTATAGAGGACATTCTGTATTTTTAGATCCAGAAAATATGCTTTTTAGATTTAATGAAAGATAAAAAATGACATCATAAGATTATTTTTTCCTCACAATTTTAGTTTTCTTCATTTTATGGTGAGATGGAATAATTAGTAGAGATTCAGAACCCTGATAATAAGAAGGTCTATATTATATTTCTAGTTCTGTCATAATTCCTACATCAGACGCACAATTTTAACATGTACCCCAAACCCCTTTTCTACTAAATAATAACTGTATTTCCCCAAACACGTCTAAAAATTTTTCCATTGGAAAGATGTGAGAAACTAGCTCTCTGTGGACAACCAAAATCCCCTTTCTGTCCAACTCTCATAGTTTTCATTTTATTGAACTTGATGAAAAAATAAATTGAAATTGACTTTTCTAAATTCATCTAAAATAATAGCTAGAGTATTGTTTTCAGATAGATCGGCTGACTTTATTTATTTCAGGGCTCCCTTTTCTGTTCCATTGATCTATTTATCTATTCTTTTTTTGTTTATTGTTTGGGATTCATTGAGGGTACAAAGAATTAGGTTACACTGATTGCATTTGTTAGGTAAAGTCCCTCTTATAATTGTGTCCCGCCCCCTTGTGTGCCTTTCTCCGTGACTCCCCATCCCCCTCCATCCTCCACTCTCGTTACTCCCTCATGCCCCTACCCCCACCTTGTATTAGATCACCTATTGCCTTCATATTAGAATGGAGTACATTGGATTCTTGCTTCTCCATTCTTGTGGTACTTTACTGAGAATAATGTGTTCCACCTCCATCCAGCTTAATACAAAAGATGCAAAGTCTCCATCTTTTTTTAATGGCTGAATAGTATTTCATGGTATACATATACCACGGCTTGTTGAGCTATTCCTGGGTTGGTGGGCACCACATTTTGGTGATTGTAAACTGATCTGTGATAAACAGTCTAGTGCAAATGTCCTTATGATAAAATGTTGTTTTTTTTCTTCCTTCTGGGTCAATACCTAGTAATGGGATTGCAGGATCAAATGGGAGGTCTAGTCTTTCATTAATAATAGCAGTGTATTGATTACTGTGTGGTTATAACAAGTCTCGAACTCATGTTAGTCTTCCTACTTCATTCTTCTCCTTCAATATTATGTTAGCTATTCTGGGTCTTCCACCTCTCCATGTATACTTTAGAATCATTTTTTAAATAGCCACAAAATAATTTGCTTGTATTATGATTGTGATTGCACTAAATCTGTAGATCAGTTTGGAAATAACTGAAATCTTAAAAATATCGAGCTTTCCTATAAAGGAACATGGACTATCTTTCCACTTATTTAGTTACTTGATTTATTTAATCAGAATTTTGTAGTTTTCTTTATACATGTATAGATCTTGTAAATATTTTGTTGAAATACTTACACCTTATATTTCACTTGGGGGCAATGCTAATATAAATTATATTGGATTTTTAATTTCAGATTCCACTTGTTCATTGCTGGTGTACCAGAAAGAGATTTACATTTGCATATTAACACATATCCTGAAATATTACTATAATCACTTATAAGTTCAGTGGTGATTATGCGATCTACAAGCACAGACAGCTTTATTTATTTCATTCTAGTCTGTATATTTTTTCTGTCCTTTTCTTATTGCATTAGCTAGAACTTCCAGTAAGAGGTTGAAAAGGAGTGGTGAGAAGGAACAGATATTTTTGCCTTGTTTCTGATATTATTGGGGAAACTTCTAGTTTCTCAATATTAAGTATAATATTAGCCGTAGGTTTTTGTAGCTCTTCTGTATCAAGTTGAGAAAACTTCCACCTATTTCTAGTTTACTGAGCATTTTTATCGTGAATCGGTGTTGGTTTTTGTCAAATGCCTTTCTGTGTCTATTGATATATTTGTGATATTTTTATCCTATTGATGTGACATATTACATTAAATGGATCAAAGACAGAGTTGAACCAGCCTTGTATACTTAAAGCAAATCCCACTCAGTCACAGAATATCACTCTTTTTATACATTGATGGATTAGATTGCCAATATCTTGTTGTGGAATTTTGTATCTATAATTATAAGAAATATTGGCCTGTAGCTTTTGTTTTGTGTAATGTCTTTGCTGGCTTTGTCATTAGGATGATGGTGGCCTCATATAATGTGTTGGGAAGTATTCCTTCAACTCTCTTCTAAAGGAAATTATAGAAAATTGGTATAATTTCACTCTTCTTTTTTTTTTATTAAATCATAGCTGCATACATTAGTGCAATCAAGGGGTACAATGTGCTGGTTTCATATACAATCTGAAATGTTTCATCAAACTGTTTAACATGCCCTTCATGGCAATTTCTTAGTTGTTGTATGAAGACATTTGTATTCTGCATTTAGTAAGCTTTGCCTGTACCCTTCTAAGATTTCACTCTTCAGTTTCAGTAAAATTTATCAATAAATCAATTTGGGCCTGATACTTTCTGTTTTGAAAATTTGGTATTAATGAGTGATTCAGTATCCTAATAGGCTTATTCAGATTATCCATTTCTTCTTGTGTGAGTTTTAGTAGATTGTATCTTTTAAGGAATTGGTCCATTTCATCTAAATTATCAAGTTTGTGGGCATAGAATTGTTCATAGTATTTATTTATTACCTTTTTATGTCTGTGGGATCTGTGGTGCTATCCCCTCTTTCATTCATGATGTCATTAATTTGTACTCTCTATTTTTCCTTTGTTAGCCTGGATAGAAAGTTATTGATTTTATTAATCTTTCAAAGAACCAGCTTTGTTTTCATTGATTTTCTCTATTGATTTCCTGCTTCAGTTTCAGTTGGGATACTAATCCTTCTTTCTTTCTTTCTTTTTGCTTAATTTGAGTGTCATTTGCTCTATTTTCCTAAGGTGAATGCTTAGGTACTTGATTTCAGAGCTTTCTTCTTTTTCTAATACATGGACTTAATGCTGTAAATTTCTATTTAAAAACTGATTTTCTGCCTCCCAAAAGTTTGATGTGTGTTTTCATTTGGTTCAAAGTATTTTAATTTCTCTTAAGATTTTTTTCTTTGACCCATGTGTTGTTTAGTCTTCACATATTTTGGGATATATTTATTTATTTATATTTCTGTTTTTGATTTCTAATTTAATTCCATTTTGGTCTGACAGCAAATATTAAATGGGAGGATAATTCTTTTAATTTTTTAAGATGTGTTTGTGGCTTAGAATATAGTTTATATTGGTGAATGTTCCATGTAGGTGTGAGAAAAATATATATTCTGCTGTTTTTGAATGAAGATGTCAATTATATCCAGTGGATTGATGGTGTTGTTGAGTTCAACTGTGTCTTTCCTAATATTCTGACTAATGGATCTATCCATTTCTAATAGAGGGATGTTAAAGTTTCCATCAATAACAGTGGATTCATCTGTTTATCCTTGTGGTACTATCAGTTTTTGCCTCACATAGCTTGACAATTTTTGTTAGATGCCTACATGTTAAGGATTGTTATGTCTTCCTGGACATCTCAGATCATATATCATTATGTAGTGCCTTCCTTCAACCATGATAACTCCCCTTATTTTGAAGGGTGCTCTATTTTATTTACTTTGTTTTTAATTTTAGATGTTTCCTTGATATAGTCTCAAGCTCAGAGATTTTTTTCTCAGCTGTGTCCCATCTACTAATAACCCCTTCACTGGTATTCTTCATTTCAGTTCCAGTGTTTTTGACCTTTAGCATTTCTATTGATCATTTCTTTCTTTTTTTTTTTTAATTTATTTATTGTTGGGGATTCATTGAGGGTACAAGATACCAGGTTACACTGATTGCATTTGTTAGGTAATGTCCCTCTTACAATCGTGTCTTGCCCCCAGAAGGTGTGGCACACACCAAGACCCCACCCCCCTTGCTCCTTTCCCTTTCACTTTCTGTTTACCCATCTGTTCTGACATTCTACTTTATCCATTAGATCCCTTAGTGTCTCAATTATAGTTGTTAAATTCCCAATCTAATCACAACATGTCTACCATGTCAGGTTTTTTATCACTTTGTCACTTACACTACTTTTTGCCTTTTAGTATTCCTTGTAATTTCATTTTTGATACGGAAATATGATGCATTGCTGTAAATAGGCCTTTAGTAATGCATCAGTAAGGTGTGTGGGAATGGGAAGCCTTATCTATTACTATGATTAATTCTCATACACATCAGATTGTGAACTTCACAAGTATTTATCAGGTTCCTCCCTACTTAGTTGGTTTGGGGTGCATAGAATTGCATGGATTTCAGCATTTCTCTTCTCCAACTTGGAAGGCTAGAGTTGGATATCTCCTGTTGCTTTAGGACAGGTAGGCTATAACAATGATCCAGCAAGATAAGTAGTAGTTAAATTGTTTCTTCTGAGGGCAGGTCTTGTCAACAATAGAGCATTCTGGTGTACTTCAATGTGATCCCTTTCCCCCTTTCCCTGCCAGAAGCACAAGAGGATTTTTCTCTAAAATTTACTGTAAGAACCTAGTGAAGCTCCTGAAGATAAAACTCACAAACATGCAGATGTGCCATAATGACTGGGTTCCCTCGCAAATTTTAAGTCTCAGAATTGTCCACACTGAGCCTCCAGCAGTTCATTAATCACAGGACAGTATTTCCTACCTTGGCACTGGTTTCCAAATCACTTTCTTCGAGGGAGTATCTGCTCCGACAAGCTTGGACTCCCTGTATTTGCCTATCTGTATCACCACTATTAGGGGTCTAGGGTAGTAGTTTGCCCTGTGGCATCACAATCTTATGCATCCAAAAGAGTAACTGACTTTTTAGTATGTTCAGTATTTTACTCATTGTTAGGATAGAGTGGTGACTTCTAAACTCCTTATAAATAACCAGAAAACAGAAACCATTCCTCCGCCTTTTCTTAACAACAACAAAAACATGGAAGGAAGAAAGGAGAAAAGAATGAAAAAATAAACAGAATTCTTTACTTTAAATATTTTTGGCAAAACTGTTAGAGATGAGTAAAACGCATTAAGAGGATGAGATTGATGTTTTAAGAGACACAGCTTTTTGTGCTTGAAAGTGCACAGAAAAATGTAGACTCTGCCCAAGTTATTGTTAAATAGAGGTTGGATGAGTCAACAAAAACATAGTTTATGGTAGTGATTAGGAAACCAATGAAAACCTCATAGTGGTTTCTAACCATTCAGACTTCAATAAACCAAAATACATAATGGCTAAAGTAGGGTATTTTGTAAAATATTTAATGCTCATGAAAGTAGTTCTGATTTTTTTTACATATAAATAGAAAACACGTCTGAAGTTTAGGAAGTTTATTTTTGTAAAATTTCAAGCAAATGCAAGTTGTAAAATGAGGATAGATATCACCGGAATGAATAAAATTCAATCTATAAATTAGAAAAAGGGTAAACTCCAAATAGAATTGGAATCTAGATATTTTTCCTTTGTAAAGCGTGTTTTATTGACAAATATTTTGGAAAAAACTATCAAAAGTTCAATTTAGATAAAAATGTTAGCTTTAGAAAAAGTAGTCAGTACTTTTTATATTACTGATAAGTAAATAGACATCTTATTCTTAAATTACAAGAGAAATATAAAATAGAAGAGAACAAAAGCTTGTAATAAAACAAATTTTTTTCCTGCATGGAAATGCCAGATAGTAGCTTATGGCTTATTCTTGGTTCAGCAAAATGTCTATGCTCCCTTAAAGAGATGAGCAAAATGTTGGCTCTTGTTAGGGTGATATTTTCTAATTAAAAACCACTTTATCCTGAGTATTCCTTGGTTCCAGTTCCTTGGTTCTCCTGTTAGCACGCACCCAGAGAAGCTCATTTAACCTAAGTTGTGTGCTCCAACAAAAATCTGGTTCCATTTGCGTTTCTCTGATGATTAGGGGCAATGAGCATTTTTTATATGTTTGTTAATAATTCACCTATCTTCCCCAGAGAAAGTTCTCTTCATGTCTCTTGCCCAGTGATAGATAGGATTGCTTTGGTTTTATTGGCTAATTTGAGTTCTCTGTAGGTTCTAGTTATCAACTCTTTGTCAGATTCGTAACATGCAAATATCTTTTCCCATTCTAAAGGTTGTCTGTTTGCTTTACTTATTGTGTCCTTAACTATGCAAAAGCTTTCCAGCTTAACTAAATCCCCTTTGATTTTTGTTGTTGTTGTGATTGCCTCTAAAGTCTTCTTCATAAAATCTTTCCCTAAGCTGACATCCTCAAGAGTTTTTCCTACACTTTCTTTTAGGATTTTTATCATTTCATGTCTTTCTCTTTTACACTGTTGGTGGGACTGCAAAACTAATACAGCATCTTTGGAAAGAAGTATAGAGAATCCTAAAAGAACTCAAATTAGACCTCCAGTTTGATGTCGCAATCCCATTACTCAGCATCTGCCCAGAAGAAAAAAAAGATCATTTTATTATAAAGTCATTTGCACTAGATTGTTTATTGCGGCCCAATTTACGATTGTTAAGATGTAGAAACAACAAAAGTACTCATCAACACAGGGATGGATTAACAAACTGCGGTATATGTATACATGGAATACTATTAGCCATAAAAAGGAAGACTTTACATCTTTTGTATTAACCACAAAAGCAAATATCCGATGTACTTGATACGAATATGAGCCAGCAGACAATCTAATACACGCCCACATAAAAGAAAAACTTAATTCAATTCAAGTTGGGAAGGGAGGAGAAAGGAGGGGGATAAATGTGCTCCCACTTAATGGGCACAATGTAACAGCACATGGCACACCTTTTGGGTGCAGGACACAGCGACAAGAGGGACTTTACCTAACAAATGCAAACATTGGAACCTAGTTGTTCGTATACTCACATTAACCTAAAATTTGAAAAAAAAAAAAAAAAAGCCTGCTCCAATAGAAGGCTTTAATAAAGCCCCTAAGGAATAGTTAACAGGGTTAAACTGTTGTGATTCAGACAAACTCAGACATAGGCATAATTTTAAATACTCATTTTTTTATTTAAGTAAGTTCTTATTTTGAATCTACATGATCACTTGGTTTTGACTGACAAACTTGGAAATTAAAATTTAGTATAGATGAGTTTAGAGTCTGTTTGCCTTTAACATACAAAACAATAGAGGGTATGAGATAAAATCCATGGGCTAGATAGGAATATATCTCATTACTTTCTAGTCCTATCTCCTATTTGTTATTTCTGTAACATGTATTTTTTTTTATTCTAATTACTCTTTGCAACCCCACGTCATTTTCCTTATAGATGGGGAAATATTTGGCATTTACTTGTAAGATGAGAACGCTGTGTACCAAGTTCTCACAGCAGCAATTCAGGCCCCCTCCTCCACTTCTTCCCCTTCCTCTCTAATCCACCCTGAAATAGTTCCAGTTGAGCGTAAACATTCGCCAGAAAGTTCTAAAGTGTGCCCAGTTGTTTCTTCAGCTTGCTGTTAAAAATCTTCACACCGTAAACCCACACTTCAACTTCTGCCATTTAAGAAATAGTCATCAAGCCATCTTTCAGCTGCTGAGACACGAAGAAGTCATCTTTCACTGCAGATAATCTTATCTGGCAGTGTTCTTCATTAAGAAAATCAATCCCCAGGACTATAAACCTGAGATAGCTCAATATGATCTGACAAATAGTGTCCAGAAACATGAGCCAATTGACATCTAAAGAGCCTTGAGGGATTAAAACACATTCTGTGCATCTGTTTAGTTTCCCAGTACAGGTTTTCCTCAATACCTCCCGAGATTTATTCCTCTTTTTGTCTGACTGCCTCACTACAACCTCTATATGTCACAAAATAAAAAACACTATATGGAACACGATGCAATAAAAATCTAATGTCCTTAAAATCACAATCCGATAACAGAGATGTTTTGAAATAAAAATCTAGTGAATAAGAAATCCTATATGTTTTTCCTTATCAGTAAGAACTTTTGTGAATGACAAATAATTTACTGACTTTAAATTCCATTTCCATAGCACTTAGAGCCTCCATATGACTGACCAAAGACACATATTTTAGCATGATAAATTTTATGACTGTCAAGTTTCTATGTTGCAGCTTGAGAAATGGCATTTTACCTCCCCATTATATTACCTCCCTGATGCTATAACAAGATTCTGTAAGCTCCATTGGCAAATTTCCAACTCTCTTAATTAAGTACAGCTTTAAGACTTCAAAATGCCATTGGAAAGTATTTGCATAATGCTGGAAACTCAAGTACAATTAACAAATACTTTATTTAGCATGATTAATCAATGCACAAAAGCTCAACCTTCATGTTTACAGTAAAATTTAATGATCTACTTTAAATAGCTGAAAAGTCTACTACACAAACTGCTAATTCTGCACATTGTGACTGAGGTGAGCAATTAAAGACACAAAGATTCTCAAAACATACAACAATTCTAAACAGATGAAGTTAGCCCACACCTTCATACCAATTACCCCATCCTAAGAAGCAGAAAAGTTCCTTTGAATTTATGTCAGAGGCAAGAATAGAGTCGTGATGGCAGCAAGCCTCCCACCCAGCAGTCTTTGTGTTCCTTCAATATGTCACAGGAGATAAGCTGCTCTTGTCTTATTACTGACAATTAGACAGGAAATAATAACTACCTCTTTGGTATTTCAAGCAGCTCCCCTTCCTAGTCTGGATCTCCAGGCTTAGCTCCAAAGAGACAAGGATTTCCCTTCTGAGAAAACAGTCTATCCCACATCAGGGGCACCACTTCAAATCTTCCCCCACAGCAATATCATCTAGTAGTAGAGTATTTTAATCCTGCATTATGGATCTTATCTATAGCACTGGTATTTGAAAGTAAGTCTATCTGACATTAAATTGTAATCAACTCCTCCATCATACTTGCCAAAATTCCATTAAGCTGTGTTCTCAGGGAATCTCATTCAGACCACGATATTAGTTATTTGAATTGTACCACTCTTCTTTTCACATAATCACTTTGAGTTTAATCAGTTATCTTCCATGCATTGTACTTGGTGATATTTGTTTTAATCTTTTGAGTTGTTTCTTCCATATTTTCAATGTGTTTGTCATTTTGCACAACTTAGAAGTTCAACTTCCTATTTTAGGAAGGAATGCTTCAAGTTTTTCCTTTTTGAAGATCATGGAGTTATATACTTTCTTGATTCTGCATATAATTTCCCCAAAAGAAACCTTTTATGTAATCCAAAGTTTTTGATAGTCACTATCCTTCTAAGTTGCCTACTGCCTCTATAATATTACAGAAAATTAATTATCCATGTGTTTGAAAGCTAAAAATGTGACTTTTATGAACCATATACTCCATAAATGCTTTTATAATGAAAAGTTGCGTGAAAAGTGGAAAATACACTCAATAATTCAGATGTGTGTCTACAAATATTATTAGAACCAAAGTTTTAAATATGATTTTTGAAAAATTGGACTTTGATTTCTGTAACACAACCAGTTGATGGGTTAAGGAAATCAGACTCCCTCATGATAATGAATTATGTTCTACATTTCTGAGAACAGAAAATGCTAGTAAATTTGGAGAATGGGAGAGTTTTCATGTTTCAATAATCAATTAAACCCCACTTTCCGTTTCAAAAAAGGAATGTATAAATGTATATAAATATTTTATTTGGTTTATTTTGATCCACTTCATTGAGTATAATTTACATAAAATGTAATTTACTAGCTGAAGATGTGCTATTAATGTTTTGAGCAATATATGCAGCATGTAACCCTCCCCACAATCATCAAAGGGAAAACTTCTATCCCCCTGAAGTTTCCTTGTGCTCCTTTGCAGTTCATCTCCTTTCCCATACTCTGGCTCCTGGAAGCCACTGATTTGTTTTCTATCACTAATATTTTGCCTTTTCTAGAATTTCATATAAATGGAATCATACTTTTATTCTTTGTATTTAGCATCTTTCACTTAGCATAATACTTTTCAGATTCATCCAAGTTGTTACAAGTATTCATAGTTTATTCCTTTCTGTTGCTGATCAGTAGTCCATCAGTTTGCCACCTCAATTCCTCACTTCCTAAAGCAGTCTTAATCTAATAACAGAAGAGCTGATAGTGGGAATATATTTTTCCATTGTCAAAACCCCACCTGCAAAGATGTAGCCTGATGTCAGGACCTCTACAGATAAAAACAGGGTTGACCTTAGATCCTTCCTGTGCTCCGGCCTGACCCCTGCAGGTGGTGTTTCCTTGGCTTCATGTCAACTGGCTTCTGGTCAATGAGAGGCAAGGTATTGGAGGGCCAGGGGAAGGGAGTAGCCCTAATATTTCTTTTTCCATCCTTTTCTTTGGTCAGCTCTTTTGAAAGAAAAAACAAATGCATTTCCTCTTTACCTTTTGCTCCCAACAGGAAAGCCTACCATGGTTCCAGTTTTCATCAGGTTAGCCCAACCCCTGGATTCTAATAAAATCAGCTTTTTTTGTTCATTTATCTTTTGAGTCAAATTAATGAACACTCATATTGCTGATGCTAATTTCTGGGACCTCTCTTCCCCTTGTTTGGCTCTTATCTGTACCATCACATAGGAAACCAGTTCCCTGCATTACATTCTTCTATTGTAGCTACTTATATATTCTGCTTTCCTGGCTATACTGGCTATAACTTGATTACATTTCACAAAGTTCAAGTCACTTGATCTTATTTATGGCCACTTAACTTGTAACACAAAACTTATCTCATTTAATCCTTCTACTAACATTGAGGCATAATTATCATTCCCATAGAGAAATGAGGCCCAGGCATGCTATAGCTATTATACAGAATGTTACAGTGTTAAGATGTAACAGACTTCAAGGTGCCAAGAGTCTGAGAATAGATTGAAAAGGCTGATAACGAGCAAGGAGAAGTGCTGAGTAGGCCGAGAATTAGCAGAAAGCAAGAGAGTTTACATATCCATGGGTAAAAGTGTTCTTGTTCTATGTAAAAAGCAAACTATTTCTGATCAGATTTGAAAGAAGACATTTCCCCGATCAGTAAGCTGTTATGGGTTAATCAACTCTAGCAATAACACATTTGGTCGTAATAGATAAAATTGGAGCTCCTACTTGGTTGAGGTTGTAGAGTTCCTACTTGATAGTCTGCTATTTTCCTCCATCAGCTTATTGCAGGGGCCAGATTGGTAAAGTAAGTAGAGATATAGTGGTAATTACCATGCTGCCTTTTGTATAACTGCAAGGATGGTGCTAATCAGTGCCATTTCTCTCTGCATTAACCATTGTGATTGTTTACTATTTGGTTAGAAAATGGAGTAGAGGGGCAGGTTTAGGTGCTTTCATTAACATTTCCTACTACAATGGCTCTTATCCCACAGGCCAAGAAGTTAATTTGGGGAATGTGCTAAATATCAAGCATATAGATTCAACTGTGTAGTCAGAGGCTTTGGTAATGACCCCTCAACAGATCTGTGGAGGCAGGCTAAGTCCACTGCATTTCGTTGCCTGGTTCCCATACAGTCCCACCCAAACAGAGCAGTTCTCAAAGTGTTTGGGCATTCTGCTTTACACATTTTATAGTTGCCTGAGTAAAATGTTTGTAGGCCCCTTGTGGAAAGTGCTGAGGATACATTACCATTTACTTTTCCATGGTATTTGCAAGGTACTTCCTCTTAAGGATCTTGCCTCTCGTTCAGTTAGTGGAATCCAGGTGTGAAAGTGGTGGGAGGGTCAGAAAGGAGGACCAGGAATCATGAATTTTAATTGGGACAATTTCTTTTAACCTCCCTAGCGTCTACCCTTGAACTTTTTTTATAAAAATTGAGTTATAAATCATTAGCTATTCATTTATTCTGCAGCTAGAGATATCATATTTTATTAAGTGTCTCCCCAGCTCTCCACTGGTCAGGCCATCATAAGACTCTGCACACTTGCCACTCATTGTGGTAATTACATATACATAGTTGATCACTTCCCTACATTGACCACCTCCTTAAGTTGACCTAATTTCATAGATTGGACATGCACTACATGTATGTATCAGTATACTAGGCCTAGTGCCTTATGCTGACCACCTGTGTATGTTGACCAGTTTGTTAGAGTTGTTTGGCTGGCCACCTGTGTATGTTGACCACTGTATTAGAGTCGCTTGGGTGGCCAGCTTACAGAGGTTCTAACTGCACTTGACTCCCATTCATAAATGGTGACCCCTGGCGTCCATTGCTTCAGTATTTCCATCATGCATGCTGCTCCAGCTCTGCAATGGCATTTCTGACTATTAGCCCTAGCCTGTAGAGGAAACTATCACTGAATCAGTGAAGCAAGTGCCCCTCCCACTAGTACATTCTTAATGGTCTTGGTAAATATTGTGCTGTATGGGCCTTCCCCATAGAAAATATTCCTTAACTAGGTCTTCTCAGCTTGTATAGTCTATTCACTCTCTCATGAGCCCATCTCTGAATCTTTTTCAATACCCCTATCTGCCATGGAATGTCTGGCATTTCAATCTTACTGTAGGCCAGAGATTAGGAAATATGGAGCTTAGGTCAAGCCCTGTTACCTGTGTTTGTAAATCAAATTTCATTGAAACACACACAGCTACTCTCATTCGTGTATTTTTTATAGCTGCTTTTCCATCACAAGGCCTGAATTTAATAGTTGCAGCAAAGACGATCGGGCTCACAAAACCTAAATAGAGTAGAAGTTTCGTAAATTGACAACTCAAGGACTGTCAACATATGGAGGTGCTAAGATAAAGAATTAGGCTTACTGTACTGATACATACATGTGATGCATGTCTTGTCTATGAAAATTAGGTCCAGTTAAGGAGAAGGTCAATGTAGGGAAGTAGTCACCTATAGAGGTTCTACTGTATTTACTAATAGTCCCTAGAAGCAAAAGTTTTATCACTCCTCATGTGGGTCATTGCATTTTCCATGCCCCATACTAGTAAAAGGGCATTTTCACAGTATTAACTATTCTGTACCCTGGGAGACTGGTCCCAAATTGATAACCCTTATCCAGCTTTATTTTCTAGCCACTCTGATCAAGCACCCTCAGAAACCAGTCCCATGTATAGTCTCTCAGTACTAGCCAGAATATACTAGCTGAGTCCTGTAACTCTTTAGAGATGCGGTCCCTTCTTTCATTATCAGGTCCTGGATGTCCCTGTCTAGTCAGAGATCTAGTAGTTTGAAGGGGAAGAAGGAGCATATCCTTTAGTTGAGACATGTTGTCTTACAAGGGAAAGGCCCCTGCTTCATTTGCAAGCACAGGGAGAAGCACAAGCATCTAGCAGAGAGGCCAATAATGGAAATTCACAGACTTCAAGGGAGGCATGCCTTTCAAGACTTTTGAGAGTAACACCAAGGCATCCCATCATATTCATTAGGATCCCATATGTCCTAACTAGTGCTTTAATCTTGGCATAGTAGATCTGCTTACTTAGAAGTTCAACCTCATTGGCATTCAGCTTCTCTGATAATTAAATCCTGGTTCTAGTCTTAAGCTTATACTTTCTTTCACTGCAGGTGATGATATCTCTTTACATCTTTCTAAGGAGGTTATCTGGCTTTCTTATTAGATTTTAATTGTTAAATAATTGCTCTATACTCTTCACTTTGCTTTTGTCTAGTGCATCCATCAAGTCTATCAGCATGGTTGCTATTTCTTCCATATTTCTAAATCCCTAGTAGAATGCACTAGCTATGAATTCCCTTGAAGCAGTTTACATTACACCCAGGACTATCTGTCCTCCAGCTACCACCAGTGATGGGATCCTTCTGGTCAATACCATATAATATATTTCTGCTCACCCCAAAAATGAAAATATGGAACATGGTAAAAAGAAGATGTAATGAATATCCTGGATTCATCTGTTCATCTTTATTTATTTATTTATTTATTTATTTATTTATTTATTTATTTATTTATTTTTTGTGATAGAGTCTCCCTACGTCATCCTTGGTAGAGTGCTATGGCATCACAGCAACCTCAAACTCTTAGGCTAAAGCAATTCTCCCTTGCCTCAGCCTCCCAAGTAGCTGGGACTACAGGCACCTGCCACAATGCCTGGCTATTTTGTTGTTGTTGTTGTTGCAGTTGTCATTGTTGTTTGGCAGGCCTGGACCCGCCAGCTCCAGCATATGTGGCTGGTGCCCTAGCCACTGAGCTACAGACACCAAGCCCTTTATTTTAATTATCACTGGTATCACTTAGAATTTCACTAGAAGAGTAGCTGTTTCTATCCCATCTACTACAAATGACCAGATTTCTTGAATTTTATATAAAATATTTTAGAACTCTGTGCCAATTTTCATTACTAATAGCAATAATGTGCTAATAGTGATGAGATGCCTAATATATATATATATATATATATATATGTATATATATTAAGCTGCAGATATAATACGGCATATGAAACCATCACTAGAATCATCCTGCATTAGGAAGGGCTTTCACTAAATTTTGAAAGGAACTAATTTTTTTTATATTTGAATATTAAAAATTGTATTGATGGTGTGATTAGTTTTAAAATCTAATAGAAGTTAATTTAATATAAACTGATTAAATTTGTTCATGCATAAGGATTCTTTTTTTTTTTTTTCTTTTACAACATAACTGCTGTGATTTTTTTTCCCCTGTCTTATTCATTGCTATGGAACATAAAGGTTAAAGAGGGTGCTCAAGGAATGACTCTTGAAATAGCCTTAGTAAGTCCTGGAAAGGACTAAAAAATTAGTTTCACTAAAAAATTTTTAACTATAAATATTTAGACACATCTTATCCAGACAAAACAGAGCTGAATGAAGGAAGATTTTTATTTGCTCAAGCTTTTAAAGGTATCATGGAAAAAAATAAAATATCAGTAATCATATACTGAATATAGAATAACCACATAAGATATTAACTGGGCAAATAGCAACTTACACTATTGTTAAATTTGAACTTGAAATAATTTAACTATGTGTAAAAATGCTGGCAATGGGAAAAATGGTATGTGTGATAACAGAAAAAGGAAACAGGATCTTCAACATAATATAAGCAAGTACAGAAATGAGGTTATAGAAAAATGTGGGAAGCAGAATGTGAGTGATTACTAATTACAAAGAAAAAGATGGAAGAAACACCTGTGAGAGATGAGTGATCCAAGTACAATAGTAAGAGAAATGTTAGTGGCTAATGAGTATGTAGCATGAGGCAGGTAGAGTTGGGTGGGAATATGGGTGTCAGTCTTACCCGGTTCTACCTGGATGCTACCTGGATAGATTCCACAATACTAGAAGTAAAGAGGAGGAAATACAAGATAAAGTAAATAAAATATTTTTTAAAATTTAAAGATATCATGCATGCTATTTGATGGCTCAAAATCATCTGTAAGATTTTTTGTAGGTAGTTATATATGAGAGGAAAAGTTGCATACCAATGTGTTTTTCCCAAAGACAATGAGAGTATTTATTGCATTATATCTTAAATCTTAGTTTCTCTAACATGTAATGAACTGGATCAAAACACCTATTTGGCTTTGTATATATTTCTTTGAGTGTATATCAGTATGTGAACAGTTCTAAACCCTGGATATTCACAGTACTGCAAGTAAACAACCAAAATCACAAAGGATATTTGAGTTACAACTCTATTTTCTATGTAACCTCAGTATAAATGGCAAAACTTCAAAAGTGAAAGGGTACAACCTCTATGGAAAGTGGTATGGAGATATTTCAAAGAACTAATAGTAGACCTGCCATTTGATCCAGCAATTCCACTAGTAGGTATTTATCCAAAGGAAAAAAAGGTCATTTTATAATGAAGACACTTGCACTCAAATTTTATGACTGCTCAATTCACAATTGCAGAGATGTGGAAATAACACAAATGCCCATCAACACACGAGTGGACTAGCAAAATGGGGTATATGTACAGAGTATTACGCGGTCATTAAAAAAATGATGATCTAGTATCTTTTATAACAACATGAATAAAAGTGGATGCCATTCTCCCAACTGAAGTATCAGAAGGATGGAAAAACAAGCACCACATGTACTCAATGCTAAATTGTAACTGATCAATTAACACTACTGTGCACATACAGAAGTAAAACTCAATGGGAATCAAGTAGGACGGAGGAGAAGGGGTTGGATCAATTCATACCTCAGGGCTATAACACACATGTGCTAGATGAAGAGTATGCTATAACTTTGACCTGAAATGTACAGAAGCAAATTATGTAAACAAAACACGTGTATCCCTATAGTATTCAGAAATAAAAGTTAAAAAAAAATAAAAAAAAATAAAATACATAAAATAAAGAAGTACAATAAAATAAAATAAATAAAAAGTGAAGCAGAGATTCCGCCAAACTAGAACTTACCAGTTAAGAAGTAACTGTCGACTACACCTTGTACTCTTAAACGGAATAGAAATTGTTTTCATCTAAAAATTCTCTTCTGAACTTGCTAGGCCATGGAAACTAAATGTCACCTAAGAAAAAAGTGTTTTTCTCATTGTTTACCTTGTACCTAGAAAGTTAGAAATGCAAACAGTATCACCATTCTGAAACATTAAAAGATGATAGCATCATAAATACAAATAATTAAAAATAATAAATCAAATCTCAATTTCAATGCTGAAAATCAATTCAAAATTTGAAATTCAATCAAATGGAATTCATACCAAACACTGAATTAATTAACTTTCTTGTACAACAGATATGTAAATATTTAAAACATGGTCATAAAAAGTCCTAGATTATTAAAATTTCTTAAAATATCAACCAAAATAATCAAACAGGTGTTTATAAGAAGTTAATGTGCATACAAATCTGGAATTAATGTCAACATTCCAATCTGGAAGACTAGATTTTATAATCCAAAATAAAGAAGCAGCAAATCTTAGAAAACAAAGGCTCTATCACATCAGGTAAGGGTAGAGGGGGTGATTGGCTTCTTGGAGATTTGCATAAAGGTCTGCAGACAGCCTTTGTTCATAGAAATAGAGGGAAAAAATAATTTGCTTTTATAAGTGCATCTAGAAACAACTGATAATTAAAATGTAAAAACAAAAGAAATGATAAAAGAAAAACAGAGCCCCTGAGTTACAGATGGAAAATGAAGTCTGATTATAGACTGGTTGTATGTCAAAAGTCAATGACAGGTACAGCACAAGAAAAACCAAAACAAAAATTTTAAATTAGCCATTAGCAACTATACGAAGAAAGAAATCAAATTTTGAAAAGTAGTAGCCAAGTAAAGAAGCACAATCCTGGTTGGCAGAGTAGGTAACCAGAGCCTTAGAAGCTGTGTTGGAGGGAGGAAGAAAATCAAATTCTGACAAGTGTCACCAACAGCACATAATCTGTAGAGAAGACAGCAACTAGAAAAAAAGTCATGATAAAATCCTCAATAGAAGATGTCCAAATTATCAGGGACTAGGTTTTGAATGCTCAGCAAATGTAGCAGAAGCTTCTGGGCTCGGCATTTTACAAGGCTTCAGCCTAAATTGAGAAAATATCTGAAACCCCAGAGTATACTGCCACAGTGCTAAGGGGACCACTCCAGCTAGACACAGGGCAAAACCTTAGATTGGAAAACAGAGGCCAAGTGATCCAACCTAGGCTACATTCAGATCCTAACAAAATCACCTCTGTCCTCATGCTTCTCCATCAGCAGGCTCTGAATCAATGGCTACAATTCTTTTCCCACAGCTCATATAGAGGAGCAGTTTTCAGACATGCAAGTTAAAGGCAAATTGCAACAACCCAATAGCTAAATCAAATCTCATAGAAGGCCTGTTTAGAATTGTCCTACTTAGCCTAAGCCAAATGAAGTGACTGCACATACGTACAATACTTCAAAAGAAAAATAAAGAAATATCAGAGGAGATAATGGCATGCAAAAGCCAGATGAAAAATTTATTTGGAGAAAATAAATAATCAAGCAAACCCAATGGAAAGATTATTTCCCACATTAAGTCATGCTATAAGTGAACTTAATAGGAGCATAAATTGAATAACATTAGAGCTCAAAGTTAAGATAAATAACGAAATGAAATGAAAAGAGAAAATGCAGAGCCAAGAAAACAAACAGAGTCCAAATGTCATTTGCACAATAGTAAATAAATTATAAATATCAACTACAGACATACAAAAAGGCATGAGATTATCAACCACATGTAAAAAAAATGGACTAAGAGTTTAATCAAGTACAGAAACCATAATACATATGGAAGGAAAAGAATATCTGAGCCAAGGAATCAGTACAGGTGGAGAAAATATGTTTAAAGATAGAGTATAAAAAATTTCCTAAAGTAACAAAAGAAATAAAATTACAGACTGAAACATTTAAGAAGACCTGGAGTCTAACACCTTCCAGCACTTCCAGAAAAGGAAAAAGTCTAACCAATCAAAAGATAAATAATAAATTCTTTGCCTAGGCCAATGTCTGTAAGAGTTATTCCAACATTTTATTCTAGTTTCATGCCTTAGATTTAAATCTCTTATCCATCATGAATTGATATTTGTGAGTGATGAGAGGTCGGGATCTTGTTCCCATCTTCCAATGGGACCTGATTAAATTAAAAAGCTTCTGCACAGCCAAGGAAGCAATCAGTGGAGCAAATAAACAACCTACAGGATGGGGGAAAATATTTGCATGCTATATACTTGGTAAAGGGTTGATAACCAAAAATATATAAAGAACTCAAGCAAATTGGCAAAAAAAAAACAAAAAAAAAACATAAAAGAAAACTTTTCAAAGGAAGATATGCTAAAAAAACTTTTCAAAGGAGGATATGCTAAAGGCCAATAAACATATGAAAAATGTTCAATTTCTCTAATCATCAGGGAAATGCTAATTAAAACCACAATGACATGTCACCTAACTCCAGTGAAAATAGCTTTTATAAAAAAAAAAAAAATTTGAAGTAGCAGATTCTGTAGTAGATGTGGAGAGAAAGGAACTCTTTCTTATGTGTTGTTGATGGGACTGCAGACTAGCACAATTTCTATAGAATTGTATGGAGATACATGTAAGAACTAAAAGCAGACCTACCATTTGACCAAGAAATCCCACTATTAGATATTTCCCCAAAGAAAAAGTCATTTTATCGAAAAGATACATGAATTTGTATGTTTACTGCTGCACAATTCACAATTGCAAAGATATGGAAACAACTCAAATGCCCCTTAACACGTGAGTGAACCAGTAAAATGTGTTAATGTATATCATGGAGTACTTCTCGGCCATGAAAAAGTGGTAAACTAACACCTTTTGTAACAACCTGGATGGAAATGGAGGCCATTCTTCTAAGGGAAGTGTTACAGATTGGAAAAAACAAACACCGCATGTACTCATCATTAAATTGGAACTAATCAATCAAAACCCTTCATGTGCACATTTGGTAGTAAAACTCAATGAAAGTATGCAGGTGGGGGGCTAGGCAGGGAGAAATAAATACACACCTAATGGATACAATGCTCATTCCCCATGTGATGGGCACTCATAAAACAACTTTGACTCAGACTGTACAAAAACAATTCACGTAACCAAAATATTTGTATCCCATAATATTTTAAAATTTTAAAAAAATAGATAAATAAGACAAAATATTGCTAAAAGCAATGCTCATGAGAACTTGTGGTATTTTATGGGTACTGAATCCAACTAAATGCAGCAAAAATAAAACTAAACATTCGTGAGATTTCTGTTGTAGAAAAAGAATGTTTTAGAAAATTCAATTAAGTAAAGGAAATAATATAAACAAGAAGAAGACTGAAGGTCAAATAAGGGGAGTTGAAAGTAATATGAGCAGACACTTTCCTATTTTCATAGAAGCAAGAGGTCACATAATGCTATATACAAATTAAACGAAGCATTTTGGGTATCTCCTTGATGCTTTTATATATCTCATAAACTCTTTGTTCTTAACTTTAGTAGGATCTTTATAAGCTCTTCTGGTAACTAATATTTATCCAGCTGAAATCTGAAATGATCCATTCATTTAATTTTTTCTTTTTGTTAAAACAGTTAATTTTAATACTATATTAAAAACATAGTTTTTCACGATTGTAAGAGGGACTTTACCCAACAAATGCAATCAATGTAACATGGTTTCTTGTACCCTCAATGAATCCCCAACAATAAAAAACAAACAAACAAACAAACAAAAACTAGTTTTGGGTTTTTTATTGATTTTTTTTTTTTTTTTTTTTTTTTTTTTGCAGTTTTTGGCTGAAGCCAGGTTTCAACCCACTATCTCCAGTATATGGGGCTGGCACCCTACTCCTGAGTCACAGGTGCCACCCTATATTAAAAATATCTTTAGACAAAATAAATTTAGCAGAGTTTCGAGTATATCTGAATGAAGAATGATTCATGAATCAGGCAATACCCTGAACCATCAGAAGTTCAGTGAGCTCCGACAGCAGTGTGAACAGTAAGCTGCTATAGGCCAGACAGAAGCAAAGTAGATCAATCACTTAATTGGCTACAGCAAAGCATATGCCATATTTGCACATGGTGTGATGAGTTGCTTGCCTGTTAGTAGTGGAAACCTGGTTGCTTGTGATAGTCTGTAATGCAGATGTTTTTTAAATGTCCAATTTATATTTTCATTTGTTTACATACTAAGTTAGGTTATGGTTTTTTCTGTAGGAATTCAAACTACAGAGACAGCCTCAGACTTATGACCTCCTGCTTATTTAATTTAACAATACCTTCCTTTTGGTCAGCCTAACAATTTTGAGAGATTGGTCAAACATTGAATGTCAATGCCTCTCTCCGTTACCAGTATAATGGACTTCTTTGGACTCAGTGTGGAATTTATATGTCACAACATCAGATCAGTTCAATTATTCTTACGTTCTCTTTATTCTTTCATTGCTCTAACCAGAGTGAAAATATTTTATGTGCAGGCTATGGGTACATACTAGCATTTAAGTTTAAGTCTCTTGAGTGGATACAGTGCACCAGAAATATTACTATGATCACTACTAGGAGGATAATAATAAGAGTCTAACATGTATTCCTTAACAGGAGTCCCTATACACGAAACCAATTAATATCAAATAAATAGAAAACTGAGCCAGAAGAAATATCTACTTGTTTTAACAAAGTAGCTTGTTTGTTGATGTTCAACACCACAAAGAGATGTTAGGTATAACATACTTTCCCCCAGTGCAGCCAATAGTAGTCCAAAGTAATACTGTTATCTAAAAGAACTTTAGTGAAAGAATTTAAAGGAGTTTTCTGGGCAAATATAGCCTTTGCAGTAAAGTCAGCTATAGTAGCTAATGTTTAAGACAGATTTCTAATCATAACCTAATTTACATTTGTGCCAAGCCAGAAAAGGACTGTTCTACCAAATGATGTCCATTTAAGGAATTTATGCTTGTTGGAAAATTCCTCTTTATTCCAAAGCCTAAATCAAGAGGTATAGACCAATGTACAATTTCCAATTGGTTATGGAGCTATGTTGGTACCATGGTTGAGAGATGTGAATTTAAAACTCAGGACCCTGAAATCTCGCTGCAGTGTTAGTGTGAGATGAGCTTGATATGATTCCTTTCAATGGGGTTCAAGGACAGTCCTTCCCTGGCATCATTTCCTAAAGACTCAGTCTCTAGATTCTAAACCATGAAAGACCTGTTAATTTAGTGGGTGGGTAATAAAGGGCTATTTTATGTAGTAAAAACATACTTTTAGATAATTTAATAAAGTCTTAGAATTTCATGTCACATCAGAGGTTATAAGAGCAGGATATTCATGAGGTAATATTATTAGGGGTTTAGGTCTTCCAGTAACTATTTCCTAAAGGGGCAATCATTATTTTCCAATGAGGTGGATCTAATTATCATCAATTAGCACTACTTTTGACCAAGGCTATTCAGTAAATTTAGTTTAAAAAAAAAAAAAACCCACACATTTTCTAGTAACTTTTTAGCTGCTGTTACAGCATCAACCTTCGTGCAAAGGAAGGATTCTACACAACCAGAAATTATTCACTGACAATGTCAACTGAATAAAATGATCCAGCTCATGCTAGAAATGTAGAGTAGCCCGCCTTTATCCAGGTGGAATACTTTCCAAGACCCTGATTGGACTCCTGAAACCACAGATCATGCCAAACCCTTGTATGTTTTTTGTATACATACATATAATAAAGTTTAATTTATAAATTAGGCATAGCAACAAAAGATTTAACAGTAATAACAAGTAATAAAATAGAGAAATTATAACAATATAATATGAATGTGACCCTTCACTATGTCAAAATATCTTATTGAATTGCACTCACTCTTCTTGTGATGATGTGAGATGCTCAGTTGCCTTCATGACAAGATAAAGTGAAATGAATGACAGAGGCGTTGTGATATAAATGGAAAATTTCAGAAATAAATAATTCATAAGTTTGAAACTACATTCTGTTCTGAGTAACAGGCTAAAATTTTGCACCTGCTCTATCACACCCTGCTTGCTTGGTTAGTCATCCTGGTTATCAGATCAACTGTCATGGCCTCAGTCTCATTTTCTTGTGTTCAAGTAACTCTCATTTTACTTAATAATGGACCCAAAGTGCAAGAGTCATGATGTAATATTTGTGGATCATCGTTGTCTGTGGGCAAGTGACACCATGAATAAAAGACTACTGTACCACCTTTGAAATATTTTTTGTCTTGCAAGTATTACAAAATAACATCATTTAAAAACCACTTGAGTAATTTTAAAACAGTCACTCAACCAATTTCCTTCATATTTTGCATTATTTGAATAAGGAATTGTGGGATGCGGGACTAGTTTTTTAAAAATTCCAGATTAATATGAGGGTATAAATGATTAGGCTACATTGTTTGTGTTTCTTAGCAAAGTTCAAGGTGTCACTGAGCCCTTCACAAAAGCCATGAGGACTGCGTGATGAACCACACAGCCACCTAGGACCACTTCATTGAGTCCATGCTTAATATTGAACTTGCATTCCTTTAAATACCAGTTTTGTTTCTCCAATTGAGATGCATAGCACTGTTTATTAAACAAGTTATTATGGAAAATTTGACTTGGATCAATCCTAAGGAGTTCATTCAATTTACATATCTTAGTAATTTTTGAACTGGTTGACTTATCATAAAAATCTACCAATAATTTTCATTGTATTCAATTATTTCTTGTTCTGCTTGATGTTAGGTTAGCAGTTTTATAGACCAATTAGTTTTTCTTTAGAGTTTTGGGAATTCTTAAACACTGCCCAATGACATAATCTTAAAGTTATCGGAAATCTGTACTTGTCAGAGGTCTTTTCATGAATCTCTTCAATGACAAAACACTTCAAGTTTATAGTTGCTTGCATCAGTTTTCAGGAGAGTACCAGAGGGAAATGGTTAACTCTCTGTACATTGACAAGACCTGAAATGGCTATGGTCAAAGATCCGATAAGAGTTCACTGTGATGCAATTGACAAGAAACTTTTGTTATTTCTATAATGTACAGTAATTCAAGACAAAAACAAGCTATATGACTGACAGCATTACATTAGGATTATCATATTTCTGGAAATGTCAAACAATTCCAGGAACACTTAGTGATAATATACCCATACAAAAAAAACTTTTAAAATGGTTTATTATCATTTATTATTTGACAATACTTCCTGTGCACTTCAATAAACCAAATGAGCCTAATCGGTTTAACATCTCCCTTGTTAGATATCTAAATCCTTTTTGGATATTTTCAGGCCCAGGAGCCCATCTGGATACTCCCAGACCAATACTCCAAGAAAAGCTTTTCAAAAGGTTTTAATTTATAATTTGATTATTGAAAGTTTTTAAAAATATCAAAAGGCTTAAAACATTTGATTAAAATAGGATCACAGGTCACTGTGAGACAGACATTCACTTAATGAGAGTAATAACTAAAAGATTTCAAAGGCAAATCCAGAAAGTTACATAGTTTTAGAAAAACCGTAACTCTTAATAAAGAGGACTGTTTTCTTAAGTGATCAAAGACCTAATAAAGACAATGTGAACCACAGGAAATTATCTTGATAAAATACAGAATCTTTGCTTCCTAGGCCAATTACCTAAAAGGTAAACAAACAAACAAATAAAACTTTCACAAGATCCTATTAGGAGCAGACCAATACTCCAAGTAAACCTTGTTGTTTTAACAGAGAGAATTAAATTTTAGTTTTGCGTTAGTTACTCTTGAAATTAATGTTGCATTCTCAGGAAAATTTACTAATACTGTATTTTGACATGTATAATATTCATACTTTTGACCAAATTTTTGAAGGAAAAATATGGATACGCATTGATACATGGGACATGGGTAGTACTACTTCTGTATCTATCTATAATAAATGTTTTTAATTATTTTATTTATGTTCATGCGTTAAAAGTGTAACTCTAGAAAGAAATAACAATATCCATATGCAAACGAAATACCCCAGAATATGGAAATCATGCCCCCTCTGCAGTAACCCTTTCCCTGGCTCCCCCCCCCCACCAGAAAGGCACCTCAGTTGCAGGAACCACCGGCCCACCCAACCAATAGTGGTGGGTGTCCCCACCACCATCTCCAAGTGGGCATGCTGCCAACTGTGGCACTATGGTTAGTATCAGGATCTTGGCGAAACAAGGGCAGAAGTGGCAACATAGTGGCCCTTCTTCCTCCCATGAGAGGCACGAGGCACCGAGCCTGTCACTACTGAGAAGCCAGGAGCAAGTCCAGGTGGCAGGTGAGGGTGGTCTGTGGGACTTGAATCCCCAGCCTCCCCCAACAGCACCCTCCTGGCCTACCCTTGTCCCCACCTCCTCTCATTTCCTATGTCCACCCATGACCATCAGTGGGAACGTGGCCACAGCCTCTCTGTTGATCATCCCAAAGGGCTTTTCTCCCCAAGAGTTGGTGGAGGGGCCAGGGCTGGCCAGGGCTGGCCCTGTCTGCTTCATGGTCCTGCTGCCAGATCCTGCCCTTTCTGGGCTGCCTCATCTCTTACACAGCTGGTCCCACTCTGAGGTTCTCAGGACACCGCACTGAGGAGCAAGATTCCTGAGCTGGGCTCTAAGATCTGGTTTCTGAGACCTGGTTCTACTAATAGCCCACTGTTATAACCCTGGGCCTCAGTCCCCATGAACTTTCTGTCTGCTAGGCTCCCTGGCAGTGAGGCACAAAAGCTTGTGTACCTGAGCCCATAGATTGTAATTTTGAGCCCATGACTTGTCTAAACACCCGAAGTGTTGACTTGGTATAGTTTCCTAAATTTACCAGTAGGAAAAAACATCTAGGATGCTTGCTAATGGAACAGGTACCCAGGCCTTTCTCCTGGAGAATTGATTCAGTGTATTTGGTCTGGTTCAGGAGTCTCATTTTAGCCAATCCCCCAAGTGATTTTTAGAATTCGCAAGTTTGGGAAAGGCCGATGTCATATTCACTCTGAGTGTACTTGAGTGCCCAAGGTTTGGATGGCTCAAGGAAATCAGTCTAGTCACTAAACAGAAATGTAAATGCAGAATACTCCACTGGGGTATCACTGGGGAAACCGCCCTCCTCAGCACAGTGCCCTGGGGGTCTCAGAATGGGGCCAGCTGCATGCGACACAGGCAGCCTGGACAGGGCAGGGACCTGCTGTCAGGACCCTGGGGCAGGCAGGGACAGCCCTGAGCCCTAACATCAGCTTCCTGAGAAATGAGCCCTAGCGTTCTCAGCTGAGTGGCCATGGGCACGTTTCCACTGACGAACGTGAATAGGAAGGAAATGAGAGGATGTGGGGATAAGGGTGGCCAGGAGGGGACAATTAGGGGAAGTTTGAGGCTCCAGTCATCCACAGCACTCCCACCTGCCGCGTGGGCTCATGGCCAGCTTCTCCGCGGTGGCCTGCTCTGTGCCTTGTGCCTCTCACAAGAGAAGACGCCACCAGTGCATGACCACTTCTGCCCTCCTTTAAAAAACTAAAATAAAAGTCATTTTTTCCTGAAAGTTTAGGCCAAAAACATGGGTGTATATTATACACAGGAACACATTATACACGGGAAGGCATTATAAACAGCAAAATATGGTAATTCCCTTCTAAACAAAGCCGGCTTGATCATGAACCAAATTCCTTTCTCAAAATTCCTCTTTCACAAACCTACAACTCTCTACACCCATTCAGCTTTTCTTGTATATTTTTCCTCTTTCTCATTTTGGGAAACCAGCTATTCTACTTCGGCCCCCCAAGTCCTCTTTTCCTGTAACATATCTCAACGCCTTATAAGTTTTCTGTCAAAAGTACGTCTTACCTTATTCATGTACTTGCATACAGAGTTGTTTCTCTTGTTATTGCTAGTAATTTTAAATGCACATATTAATTAGAAGTTTTAACTCATGAAAAAAATTGGTAATATGGAGATAACATGAGGTTATTTTGGTACTTACGTTTTAGTTATTAATATCTCAGAAGACAATCCTATTTTAATCAAACTGACACGTTTTGACTATCTTTTATTGACTGAAGATTATTCCAGATTGATGAACTTGAAAAATACTTTGAGTTGGATTTTATCTTTTTAAAAATTCAAGAAATATTTAGTCTATAGAAGCATTCATTTTAATTGAAGCCAATTTAATAGATAGGTATCTTTAACAATTTAATTTTGGCAACACCAAAAGGAGGTAGAAAATTATCACACATATTTACAAAATACATGCACACACGCATAAACATCTAAACAAACACGTTTGTGTTTGTGGGGGTACAGCTTTGATTTTACAATTTACCCAAGTGCCAAGTCCAATAATACAAATCTCACTCATTTATTAAAGCATATCTTCATCCAAATTGCTTTTCTGGTCAATGGAACAAGATTACCTGACCAGATGGCCAAGGTTTTGACTAAAGTTTGAAGTAAAGACTTGTAAGAGGTAAAGACTGAAGAAGTTTTATTTGCCTTCTATAAAAAAAAATGTTTTTAAGGAGTTGATTTTCAGTTCATTTTCTCATTTAGATGTCTTTGCATATAAATTAATTAAAGACTGCATCCCATTGCTTTTATGGCATTTTGATTCTTTATTTTGCAAATGAACAATTTTATCGAGTTTAAAAGGTCTTCACTGTGACCACTGTAATGTTAAGCTGTGCTTAGTAAGGCTAGCCCATTTTTCCAAAAATACTCAGGTTCTGAGACCATAATTTTCATACATAAAATTAGCTAGTATCCCAGAAAGCATAATCTCAGACTCCTGATGTCCAAACTTCATAGATTCATAGAATCTTATTTTCAAAAGATACATATTTGATGTCTTAAATTGGACCCATTTTAATTACTTACATAATTTAATACAATTCCAAGCTCTGTAGAGTAAAAGAGTTGTTCAAATAAATTTGGAGATCTCATAATGCAAATCCAGAGCTCAAATCCAAAAGGCAACTCAACCATGACCTCCAGTTGCTGTGAGAAAGCGGTGGGCAAAAGGGGTCCTGGATAATGGTCTCTTGGTACTTCTTGGGGTTTCTGGAGGTTTCCTTCAAATTCTACTTCTGATGTCAAATTGTTAAAAGATAAAACTTCAGATAAATTAAATTTAGGGAAGTTTATTTGAGCAAAGAACAATTTGCAAATCAGGGAGCACCCCAAACCTGTGATGGTTTAGAGAGTTTTGCCCTAAAGTGTAAGTAGCAAGCCATCATAGGTGAGACTCAGCAAAACAGAGCAACAATCTGATTGGTTACAGCTGTGTGTCTATCTTCTTTGGACATGGTTTGATGAATTGGCTGCCTGTGATTGGCTAAAATTTGGCTGTTTGCTATACCTACAAGTTATAACAGTTTTGTTTGTTTAGCTGCTGAGTTATGTTGCGGATTGTTGTGTAAGAATTCAAACAGTAAAGACAGACTTGGGATTATGTCCTCCTGCTTATTTAATACAGCTAAATCAGCATTTTTATGTGATTGCATTTTAGAAATTATTACCAACTGTGTGTATGTGTATTGGTGAGTATATGTTTCTCTATTGGCACAGAAGTGGAGGGAAATATCTAAAATTATATTTACCTAAAAGCAATGGTGGTTATTTAGAGATTATATAATTGGGATTGATATTCTGCTGTGTGTTGTATTTTTTGCTTAAAATTTTCTCATACCATTGTTATATCAACAATGAAATAATTTTTCCTAAAAATTGGAAAGGATTAATGACCAAGGTGGTGACAGCCCAGACATTTGGAATACTTTGGCTGTTTCACCGTTTCCTTGGTTCGGTCTTTGTTGATATAAATAATTTCATCCTAAAGAATTAAAAGTTATGAGCTAGCTAAAAATAATGAATTTACAAAAAGAGAACTAGACCATAGGAGTACAATAAATATATTTTGAGTCCAGAAAAAAACTTAGGGAAGACATTTTGACAGTCAAAGAATAATAATACAATTTTTCATTTTCTAATGCTTTTTATTTTCCAAGTTTTCTTCACAGAATATTTAATCATTTCTCAGAGAATAGGTACTAGGTACTAGGAACAATCTTGGTTTTTCTTTTTGCAGTTTTTGGCCGGGGCCGGGTTTGAACCCACCACCTCTGATATATGGGGCCGGCACCCTACTCCTTGAGCCACAGGCACTGCCCACAATGTTGGATTTTAATACCAAAAAAGACAAACAGTTACAAAATTATGTTTGCTTCCCTCTAAGTTTATGGATTTCTAATGTTTATTGTTTTCTATTGTCAAGGGTATCTCTGAGTGTGGAGCATACAAATTAGTTCACAATTTAATAAAAATCTTACAATTTGAAGGCTAAAGAACATAACATTTTTGCGACAATGCTGTTAGACAAATAATGTTTACATTTTAACCTAAAAGTATTCCATCCTCATTAGGTTCCCTGTTATCATTTGAAGAAATGTATTATGCAGCCAAATATCTACTTAGATGTGGGAGGTAGATAGTTGAATTCTCAACAGGGTGCCCCGTCTCAATCCTGGGGTACCACAGGAAAGGTTGCACAGATGGACAATCCCTGGGGGTTCATCAAAACCGTGGAAGATGAAAACAACCCGGAAGTACCCAGACAGGCTGGACTAGGCCTATGCATTGGAGTCAACAGGTGGGAAGTGTTAAACTCTCTGAACCTTTAGTATGAAGTTAATTAGGAAACCTGGTTTACATGCCCTGCGAGGATGGAACTAGTTTCTCCTTCCTCCTTTCAGAATACACCATCGCATCTCCTATTTGGTCTGTTAGCAACCCCCTGCTGTTTACCCAAGCATATATATGTGTGTGTGTGTCTGTCTGTCTCTATCCAATCTTCCTTTAAGATTCTTTCAACCAGCGTTGCCTGTGGCTCAAAAGTGTAGGGCGCTGGCCCCATATGCCGGAGGTGGCGGGTTCAAACCCATCCCCAGGAAAAACTGCAAAAAAAAAAAAAAAAAAAAAAAATTTAAAAATAAGATATTCTTGTTTAAAAAAAAAGATTCTTTCAACTCTATCTTTTGCATGTGCGCCTTTGTTGGAAAGCAGTAAAAGCCTTCTGAAGAGACCAGAGAGGGGCATTTTCTAGGTCTTATGACTCAGCCTGAGTTAATGTAAGCCTTTTCCAGACATTCTCAGATTTTATGTATTAAATTGATGCAAGTTATTTATTTTCAGTGAAGTTTTCCCAGCCGGCTTTCAAACCAAGTCGGGGTTCACATGCAAAGACTTCTGACACTTAAAAATAAAAATGAGTAAACTGGAGGAATCTCTAACACAATTCCTTTTATTTTTCAAATGAAAAAATTATAATCTTAGAAACAAGGGGATAAAAGTTTTTCCTAAATAATTTAACTATTGGCAGAATTTGAATTCAAATTCACAACTTCTCCCAGACCTCTTGTTCTTTCTATATCACATAGCAATACTTCTCTTGAATCCTATTTGAAAGAAAAAGGAGGATGCCAAAATGTCAAACCAGTTTAATTTTGTGTCACATAAAGAAATAGTTGAACAAAATTTTCTCATTAAGTGTTTATAAATTTAATTTCTCTATATTAACGTAGCATATAGAACTCTGAATTATTATACAAGAAACTTTTCATTTGCAAAAATTCTGCTTGGCTTTCCTTTACTAATTTGATTACTTTAGAGACTTTTTCATTTATTTTCTGAGCTGTTGTTTGTGACTTTTTTGTGTTAAGTTTTTATTTTCTCTTCTATTTCATTGAGCTTCTTTACAAACCATATTGGAAATTCTTCATCTGTCATTTCAATCTTTTCATTTAGGTTGGTAAGCAATTATTGTATTCTTTTGGAAGTGTCCTTTTACCTTAATTTTTCATATTTTCCAGAGTTCTTTTATTGATTCCTTCTTCTCTGTCCTCTCAATTGAAAATTGGGGATGCTAGTGCTGGCTGATGGGTTTGCCTTTGAGTCCCTAAAGATTGACCCCTGACCATGCCAGAGAGAGGAGTGCTGGTCCTGCGTTGGGGTGCTCTAGCAGGTTTGATAGCTTGCTGTCTTCACTTCTTCCCAACAGTGTGTAGCGAGTTAGGTTCCCAGCTTAATCTCTGATACAATGTGTGGACCTGCTGGGTATGAATCCACTGCTCTCTGTTTCTTCCATTTAAGGTGCGATATTTAGCTATGGAGTTGTTCCCCCATTCTTGATTATAATTGGCATGGAAGAGCCAGCAGCCAAGGTATTCTTGTGTGCCTGTGTTCAGCTCTTGTCCTCCAGGTGGTGCACACAGATGCACTAAGCTTTAGGGGGGACCCTGTAGCTCCCAGGGGATTGCTGGATCTCTACTCCTCCTGAGGTAGAGGGAGGAACAGGACAAATCACAGCTGAATTGTGGGACCCCGAGAAACTTCGCTAAGTCTCAGCAGGGCTCTTAGGATGCTTATCCTACCACCACAGGGAGCTGCTGATAGAGAGTTCAGGGTAATCTCTCCATGCTGGGAGGGCTATTCCCAAAGGCAGAAGACATTTATTCAAGGAATTATAAAACACAGTCCAAACCTGAAGAATAAGTAGATCAGGCAGAAGAAAGAATCTCAGAGCATGAAGATAACATCTTTCATCTAAACAAGTCAGTCAAAGAGAAGGAACAGAAAAATGAGCAAAGCCTACAAGAAATGTGGGATTACATAAGGAGGCCAAACAGAAAGGTCATAGGCATCGCTGAGGGTGAAGAAGAAAATACGCAGGATTGGAGAATCTATTTGAAGGAATATTCAAGGAAAATGTTTCTGGCATTTCGAGGAATCTAGATATCCAGACATAAGACTCTTCTGGGAGATTCGTCAGAAAAAGGCAATCATCACAACATACAGTCATTAACTGGCCAGAGTAAATATAAGAGAAGCACTTCTATAAGAAGTAAGATGAAAATATCAGATAACAGGGTTGGCTCCTGTGGCTCAAGGAGTAAGGTGCCGGGCCCATATACTAGGGATGGTGAGTTCAAGCCCTGCCCCAGGCCAAAACTGCGAATGAACGAAAGAAAGAAAGAAAGAAAGAAAGAAAGAAAGAAAGAAAGAAAGAAAGAAAGAAAGAAAGAAAGAAAGAAAGAAAGAAAGAAAGAAAGAAAGAAAGAAAGAAAGAA
>CAUYRH010164068.1:0-18488 GCA_963574655.1 Perodicticus potto | reverse complement strand
ACCTCCAACTCCTGGGCTTAGGTGATTCTCTTGCCTCAGCCTCCCAAGTAGCTGGGAATTACAGGTACCAACCACAATGCCCGGCTATTTTTTGTTGTAGTTTGACCGAGGCCGGGTTTGAACCCGCCACACTTGGTATATGGGGCTGGCGCCCTCCTCACTGAGCCACAGGAGTCGCCCATTATTAGTATTTGCTATTATGACTTGCAATTTTATTTCTTCTTAAAGGAATTCCTCCCACCTCAAAATCATAAAGACAGCCTCCTATTTTCTCTTCTAAAAGTTAAAATACTTTGATTTTTAAGAACAGATCATTACCTAGAATTTATTTCTGTGTACAATGGAGGAAAAGTTTTCTATATAGATAACCCCTATCCAAGAACCACTTATTAAATTGTTAACAGTTTCTTCACTGATTTATAATTCCTCCACTATCAGATAAAGTTTCATATTTACGTAGGGTTATTTGTGGGCGCTCTACTGTTTTGTTGTTCTAGTTATCTTTCTGTAAGCCAATGCAATGCTACCTGCATTTACTCTGTAAAAAGTCTTACTATCTGGTAGGTGGATTCCCCAACCTCACTCTTCAAAACTGCCTAGGCCATTGCTCTACCATAAATTTTACAATCAGCTTGTCTAGTTCCAGGAAAAGTTCTATCAGGGTTTCAAATAAAACTGAATGGAAGCTTGGCACCCAAGGCTCAGTGGTTAGGGCGCTGGCCACATGTACCAGGGCTGATGGGTTTGAACCTGGCCCGGGCTTGCTAAACAATGACAACAACAATAACAACAAAATAGCCGGGCATTGTAGTGGGCACCTGTAGTCCCAGATACTTGGGAGGCTGAGGCAAGAGAATCACTTAAGCCCAAGAGTTTGAGGTTGCTAAGAGTTGTGATGCCATGGCACTCTATCCAGGGTGACAAAGTGAGACTCTGTCTTAAAACAAACAAACAAACAAAAAAAAACTGAATGAAATTTATAAATTAATTTAGGATTTTAACTGTTCTAGGTGTTTTTTAGATGATAAGTATCTGGTAGCTGAAAGATCACCTAAAATTTTCCTGCCTCAAAGCAGCAATTATTTTATAAACCACTTTATAGACTTATAAATTTGATCACTGAATATACATCATAAAGACCTAAAACTCCTGAAACTTTCTGAATGCTTATATCTACTCTAGATATTCATCCTAAGAAAATAACCCTGGCTGGGTGCAGTGGCTCATGCCTGTAATTCCAGCACTTCAAAAGGCCAAAGCAGGAAGACTGTTTGAGGCTAGGACTTTGAGACCAGCCTAAGCAATGCAGTGAGACCTCATCTCTCCAAACCCAGAAAAATGAGCTGGGCGTCATGGCATATGCCTGTCATTCAAGCTACTTGGGAGGCTAAGGCAGAAGGATCATTTGAGCCCAAAGCTTGAGATTCCTGTGAGCTAGGTTGACACTATGGCACTCTAGCCTGGGCAAAAGAGCAAAACCCTATCTTAAAAAAAAAAGGAAGAAAGAGAAAAGAAAAGAAAAAAATCCTAAATATGAAAAAAAGGTAGCTGGATGCATAAAATACCCATTGCAGCATTACATACAGTAGGAAAAATGGAAATCACCTAAATATCAATGACACAGGATAACTTAAATAAATTAGCATTAATATAACAAATAAACTATGGTAACTGATAAAACTACTAGCTGTAAAAGCTATATATGGCAATGATGGAAATGTTTACTTATCATATGGCATCAAATGATAAAATAGGAATATCAATTATTTGTACAATGTGAACACAGCTGTAGAAAAACCCTCACATATGGCCAGGAGTGGTGGCTCATGTCTGTAATGCTAGCACTCTGGGAGGCCAAGGAGGGTGGATTATTTGAGCTCACGGGTTCGAGACCAGCCTGAGCCAGAGCAAGACTCCATCTTTACTAAACATACAAAAAACTAAGGCAAGAGGATCGCTTGAGCCCAAGAGTTGGAGGCTGCTGTGAGCTATCATGTCACCATGGCACTCTACCTAGGGTGACAGTTGGAGACTCTGTCTCAAAAAAAAAAAAAACCCTCAAATATGTGCACAGGAAAATAAAATGTGCTAAACTGTTTATAACAGGTTGTGGGTATGGAACAATAGGCAGAATTCTCCCACCTACCCACATTTAAAAAAATGTATTGTGGTGGGCAGGACATGGTGGCTCACGCCTGTAATCCCAGCACTCTGGGAGGCCAACCCAGGTGGACTTCCTGAGCTTAGGATTTCTAGACCAACCTGAGCAAGAGTGAGACCCTGTCTCTAAAAATAGCTGGGCACTGTGGAGGGTGCCTATAGTCCCAGCTACTTGGGAGGTGGAGGCGAGTGAATCGCTTGAGTTCAGGAGTTTGAGGTTGTTGTGACCTATGACCTCATGGCACTCTACCGAGGGTGACAGAATAAGACTCTGTCTCAAAAATAAATAAATGAAATAAAAATAAAAAGACGGACTTTATCTAACAAATGCAATTAGTATAACTTAATTCTTTGTACCCTCAATGAATCCCAAACAGAAATAAATGCATAAATAAATAAATAAGTAGAATAAAAATAAAAATGTATTGTGGGAGGTGATTTTAATACTCTTAAATCAAAGAAAAAATATTAGAAAGAAAAAACATATTATGGGGCTAATTTTCTATCATAGCAAAATGCATTGTAGAAAATAACATTCTATGGCTCTGTGCCTGTAGCTCAAGTGGCTAAGGCGCCAGGCACATACACCAGAGCTGGCAGGTTTGAATACAGCCCAGGCCCGCCAAACAACAACAACTACAACCAAAAAATAGTTGGACATTGTGGTGGGAGCCTGAAGTTCCAGCTACTGGGAGGCTCAGGCAAGAGAATTGCTTAAGCCCAGGAGTTGGAGGTTGCTGTGAGCTGTGATGCCACAACACTCTACCCAGGATTCTCAAAAAAAAAAAAAAAAATATATATATATATATATATTCTAGAACATTAATAAAGTGAGTAGTACCTGGATGTGTGTTCAGGACCCCATTTAAGGTCCAAAGAAATGGTGCTTGTGGAAAGCAAAGTATTTAGAGGTTGCACTCAGGGATTAAGGTCTAGCTCAATCACTGATTGTTTTAGTAACTTCTGAATAGCACCACACATTTTCTCAGGAAAAAAAGTGAAAATATTTAGAGATGTGGGTAAGTTAGCAAACCTTTTAGAAACAAATGGCTATTCATTAAGTTAATTCTGTTTCCATCAGGCCCCTGTTTGGGGGGCACCTTCCTTTCCCTCTCGCTTTGAATTTCACCTTCTTATTCCTGCCAGGAGGGAGGGACGCAGCCTGAGTTGACCTTCTGACCTCACCAAGCTTCCGAGGCCTTCTCAGAGGGCCAGGACTTGCAGGATGACTTCTGTGGAGGGATGGTGCCACAGACCTCAGGTTGGAGCGGGCCTGAAGACCTCTCAGTCTGAGGGTGAGGTAGGAGTAGGGATGGAAGGCAACTGTGAGGGGCTCCCCAAAGCCCTGCTCTGCCCCGTGGTGCCATAAATCCAGAGAAGCAAGACCAAGCAAAAACCCTGAGCAGAGTGAGGACATCAGAGCTCTGCAGGAAGAACTCCAGCAATGGCCAAGCCAGGCCGCTCACCCCGTGGGAGGGCGTTCAGCCACATGACCAGTTGGGCTTCACTTTGAGGCTCTGCCAGTTTCAAGGACGTGTGTAAACTGAGGCTCTGCCACAGAGTGGGTAGAGGCCTCTGGGAGGTGTGTAGAGCAGAGACCTCCTGCAGCCCAGGAGAGAAAGAACCGGAGCACTGGGAACCAAGTGGGGGCAACCTGGAGACGGTGTCCCTGCAGGGCCCGGAACCCACACTGCAGCAGCTCTGCCCCCTGGCCCGGCAGTGGGGCTCGGGGAGAATGTGGTCTGAGTGTGGGCATAGCAGTGAGCAGGCAAGGACCAGGCAGTGACTGCTGACGATGAGCAGGCTCGGACGCTGCCAGCTCTCCTTCCTCAGGGACCAGTGTCCTCTCCTCGGGCCCCAGGGCCCATTTTGGTACCTTGGGCTGTGGGAGCCCTCACTGCACCACACAGACTCCTGGGTTTCTCTCCCAGACAGGAGAGCCCCTCCCTCTCCCTGTCCGTACTCTGGGCTTGCCCATGTGTCTGTCCTTCTGGGAAGTGGGGGCAGGGAATGGGGCACGGGGTGAAGCAGGGCAGGAGAGCCTAGAGTTTGCAGCAGGGTTCTTGAAATTAAATTCTTCAACTCATAAGGCTTCTTTGGAAAGAAATATAGAGAATCCTCAAGGAACTCAAATTAGATCTCCCATTTTACCCTGCAATCAATCCTACTGCTACCCATCTACCCAGAAGAAAATAATCCTTTTATCATAAGGACATTTGCACTAGACTTTTTATCGCAGCTCAACTTAGAATCACCAAGATGTGGACAACCTAAATGCCCATCAACCCAGGAACGGATTAACAAATCACGGTATATGTACACCGTGGAATACTATTCAGCCATAAAAAAGATGGAGACTTTACATCTTTTGTATTAACCTGGATGGAGACGAAACATGTTCTCAGTAAAGTAAGTATCACAGGAATGGAGAAGCAAGTACCCAACGTACTCAGTTCTAATATGAAGCCAGCAGACGATCTACTTCACTCCCACATAGGAGAAAAACTCATTTCAATTTGAGTCGGGAGGAAGGGGAATGACAGAGGGGGAGAGAGGAGGGAGAGTTTGGGGTGCTCTCACTGAATGGGCACAATGTAGGGGTGTATGCCACCCCTCTTGGGTACAGGACACAACTATAAGAGGGAGTCTACCCAACAAATTCAAATATTGTGACTTGGTTGTTTATACCCTCACATTAACCTGAAATTTAAAAAAAAAAAAAGAAATTAAATTCTTCACTCACTAAGGAAGGAACTGAGATCACACAAAGTAGGCGCAGGGGGTTCTGAAGGAGCTGGGTGGAGGGAAGGTGAAGTTCAGTGATGTTCTTGGTTCTAATCCCCAAGTCTCTCATCACTTCATTCTCAAAGAAGCCTAGGACACTGTTCAAAAAAAAGAGACAGGCCAGGCACAGTGGTTCACACCTGTAATCCCAGCACTCTGGGAGGCCGAGGCAGGTGGCTTGCTTGACCTCAGGAGTTCAAGAACAGCCCGAGTGAGAGTGAGACCCCATCTCTAAAAATAGCCATGTGTCGTAGTGGGCACCTGCAGACCCAGCTACGGGAGGCTAAGGCAGGAGGATCACTTGAACCCAGGAGTTTGAGGTTGCTGTGAGCTGTGATGCCACAGCACTCTACCAGGGCAACAAGGTGAGGCTCTGTCTCAAACAAAACAAAACTAAACTAAAATTTCATCTAAATCATGCCAAATAGCACTGCCTAATTTCTTTTTTTTTTTTTAAGCATAAAACAGAGTAAAAAGCATAGTCTTCCATTTGAAGCTGGAAAAAACACCCATCATGTTATTCCATGGCTTGTGCTCTACCTTAAAAACGTGAAAGGCTTCAAACTGGATGTTGGGACTCTTGTCCCGAAGGAGGTTCATCATCAGCTTCAGGTTCTCCGGCTTGCTGATGTACTTGGTCATGACAGCGAAGTTGTGGCGGTCCAGGATCAGCTCCCCGAGCAGCTGCGAGAACACACAGAATCAAAGAGTCAGGCTCAGAGTCGCCTTCTTCAAAACATATCTCACTTCTCACTGGAAAATACAAATGCAAAAGTGAGTAAAAGTAGGATCACGGATAAAAATGGAGAGCCCTCACTCATCTTCAGCACAAGCATAAAAACCGTAGTTGGGAAGTCACCTTACGCTTTCCACAGTTTGGCCGATGTCAGTACTTAATGTGGTTTTTAGTCAGTCACCTAAAGCTAGCCAGAAAAAAATTTATTTTCTGCATTTACTATAATTGTCTTGCTTCCCACCGATGTGACGTTCCACGGGCGCTCAGGTAGGAGGGGAACACGATTCCACTCCCTCCCCCGAGTAAGTGTACTCTTGCAGTTCATTGTAAAGACAGTTTTTGTTAAGTGACTCTTAATTTTTCTCTGATTTTTATTTTAAAAGCTGATATAAAGCCAGAAAAAAATTATTGGTCCTGAATCCATAAAGTTTAGTAAATGCAGTAAGGTTTTTGGTTTTGTTTTTTTGCAGTTTTTTGGCCGAGGCTGGATTTGAACCCCACCACCTCTGGCATGTAGGGCCGGCGCCCTACTCCTTTGAGCCACAGGTGCCCCCAAGTGCAGTAAGTTGTCTTTTTTTTTTTGAGACAGAGCCTCAAGCTATCACCTGGGCAGAGTGCAGTGGCATCACAGCTCACAGCAACCTCCAACTCCTGGGCTCAAGAGATTCTCCTGCCTCAGCCTCCCAAGTAGCTGGGATTATAGGCATCTGCCACAACACTTGAACGCTCGGCTATTTTTTTTTTTTTTTTTTTTTTGGTTGTAGCTATTGTTGTTTTTGGTTGCAGCCATCATTGTTGTTTGGCAGGCCTGGGGTGGATTTGAACCTGCCAACTCAGGTGTACGTGGCTGGCGCCTTAGCAGCTTGAGCCACAGGTGCCAAGCTGGTGTCCACAACTTAGTGTCCATTCCATTTTTATAGCCAGTATGTCATTTAACCTCAGTACTTACAGCTGGACAGCTGCGGCAGCAGGAAGCTCCAACCCGTTCTGTGCCTTGTGCTAAAGTCATCTCCCTAAAAATGTGCTACATGTTACTAGTTCCACATATAAAGTAAATGAATAAACAAACAAATCCCTAGAGTCCCATGGATTTTGGGGAAAAATGAACAGCTTAAGATGCATTCACAGCCCTCTGTGATCTGGAGACCCTCTGTGTCCCCCCTCCCTGGCTCTGCCTCAGTCTCATTTTTTTTTTTTTGACAGTGTCCCATTCTGCCACCCTGGGTAGAGTGCTGTGGCATCATAGTTCACAGCAACCTCACACCCTTGGGCTCAAGCAATCCTCTTGCCTCAGTTTTCCAATTTCCAGTAGGGACGGGGTCTCAGTCCTGCTCAGACTGGTCTTGAACTCCTGAGTCAGGGGATCAACCTGCCTCGGCCTCTCAGAGCGCCTCCGTCTCATTCTTCTGCCTCTGTGGCTTCACTCTTTTTGCTCCAAATTTTTGAGAAATGCTTTCGCCTCATCTCTGCCTGTCCAGACTGTACCCATCCTTTCAGAACTGGCTCACATGTTGTGTTTAGGGAAGTCCTTCCTCTTTTCTCCAGTTGAATTTGCTTTGCCTTGAAGTACAGGGTTATCTGCGAGCTGAACTGAGTGCAGGCTCCATGGGGCACCTTTCCAACCCCCTTCCAACCTAACTGTGGGGTGTGTGTGGATACTGTTGGGGAAATAAAAGTCCTACCAACACAGAGTCCTCTCCACAAAATGCAGAGAGGAAATAAGGCAGTTTGTGGCTCGGCGCCTATAGCTCAGCAGCTAGGACGCCAGCCACATACACCAGAGCTGGCGGGTTCAAATCCAGCCCGGGCCCGCCAAACAACAATGACGGCTGCAACCAAAAAATAGCCAGATGTTGTGGCGGGTGCCTGTAGTCCCAGCTACTCGGGAGGCTGAAGCAAAAGAATCGCTTAAGCTGAAGAGTCTGAGGTTGCTGTGAGCTGTGACGCCACAGCACTCTACTGAGGGTGAAAGCTCGAGACTCTCCTGTCTAAAAAAAAAAAAAAAGAGAGAAAGAAGGCAGTTTTATTACTAGATAAGCAAATCCAGAGTACAATATGGTAGATAATCTGTGAAAAAGAGATTACAAGGACAGATAAAATTATGGCTCCTTTATACAGCCAAGTAGCTACAAGTTGGCACACACATGCAAACACGGGTCCCTAGAGGGAGTGACCTGTCCCCTGAGAGGAGTTGACAGCACCATTTCTGTGCACTCTTTCATAGTTCACCCCCAATTCATCACCAGCCTTGAGGTAGCTGTTTGTCTGAGGTAACTGCCTTTATCTCACTAGTGTAATAAAACTTCCCTTATCTCTAACAAGCAAATAGTTATAACTTAGAGAAAGTCACGGCTTCTGGAAACTCAAAAAAAAAAAAAAAAAACACAAAAAAACCCCTTTTGAGTTGCAAAGTTGACAAGAGGCTTCCTTAAGGTCTAAAGAGACTCAAATGCCATTGTGCACATTTATATTACTATACATACATCTGTTAAAAGGTCTAACAAAGGGGAAATTTCGTTAAGAAAAGTTTACCCGTCAAATTTACACACACTTTCAATAAGCATTTGTTGGACGTTATATTTATAAGTTAAATTCAGATTAAGTCACTTCAATCTTTATTATCTGGAGATACCGACAACACATACTGAGTCTATCCTCGGCTAATATGATTTCACAATATTTCTCTGACACAACCATGTAAATCATCTAACAATACTGAATCTTTTTTTTTTTTGGAGACAGAGCCTTAGGCTGTCACCCTGGATAGAGTGCTGTAGCATCACAGCTCACAGCAACCTCCAATTCCTGGGCTCAAGCGAGGCTCCTGCCTTCGCCTCCCAAGTAGCTGGGACTACAGGTACCCGCCACAACGCCCGGCCATTTTTTGGTTGCAGCCGTCATTGTTGTTTGGCGGGCCCAGGCTGGATTCGAACCCGCCAGCTCAGGTGTACGCGGCTGGCGCCTTAGCCCGTTGAGCCACAGGCACCAAGCCAACAATACTGAATCTTAAACCATTAAATGTTAGTCTTTTTAAATTAATATTGATAATGACAAAATGCTGTATTCCATAATAACACAAAACGCTATAAAGCAATACCAAGTAAATTGGAAAAATTATATGTTTTACTTTATATGCCTCATAGTACACAGTGAAACTATATATCAAGTGGAAATAAGTTTTTTAAAAACTTAGTGTTTTAATGGAATTGACCAAAGCCCCACATGCTCAAAATAAACTAAAAATAAAAATTCCACCAAGCTTCTTTTGAATTATAATCTTTCTTGTTGGTAATTAAATGCCAGGTCTCTGAAAAAGATAAGAAATAAATCCCTAAGCTCTGTCACGTGAAGGAAAGGAATTTCTCTGTTAATTATTTTTTATTGACACCAGGAACTAAGCACCCTAAGATAGTTCCAGAAAATTTAGAACATGATTAACAAACGGCAGCAGGTAGCAACTGCTTTGGAATCAGAAAATACTCTAGGACTTAAGACAGTTTATGACTTATAAGCTTGCTTACTATGATGATAATCTACCCTCTCATGTTTCCTACAATTATAAAACACTTATGAAAAAAGTTAAAGAATCCATAAATATACATGTGGTTGGGTAAAAACACAAAATTGAGACCTGCTACCACAGATCTAATTCCAAAAAGAAAGAAGCAAAGTTGCATCAGTGAAGCTCCACAGAAGCACGGTTTTCTACCAAAAAAACCCCCCAAACAAACAAAATTTAATGAACTCAATGTTTATATAAGAACCCATTTCACAATCATCTGCCCTTAGCAACCTGTCTGCACATGGGGAACACAGCACTGGGGTCAGCAGTTCCGGGCACAGCTTGGTCTCATCACAAGCTCCCACCAGGGACCTCCCTCTAATGGACCCCTGCGGGTTTCCATGAGAGTTGAGTGGCTGGCTGGAAACTGGGCGCTCCACTGATGTGCAGTGACAGCGAAAACACCACGGAAAGCTGGTTGCGGCTACTGAGAGCTCATGGGCAAAGAAAATTGACAAAACTGTGGTACAAAATAGACTGAATTTATTGCCCTAGCTTAAAATTGTATCCGGTATTTAGAAGCAAAATGCATTGTTTTACAAATGCCAGCATTCAGACATGTCAAGATAACACACGCGCGATACTCAGCAAGCTGGAATATCATACAAATGGCTTTGTTCTGATGAAAACAGTCAATCTTATTATCTGCCAAAAACACTCCTTGGTGTAGCCGCGTGGGATCTGGAGGGCAGGGTGCAGCTCTGGCCCAAACTCCCCTGTGGGCTCTCCCACTTTCCCTGGACAAGTGGCCTCTTCCGGGACCTTAGCCCAAGGGAAGGCAGGCCACGCACAGACACAGGTGGCCTGCTCTGCTGGCTCAGTGTCCCTTCACATCCACAGGCATTTTTCACAGGAGACAGAATCCCAAATAAGAATCCCATGCTCTTATCCGGAGTCAATTTAATTTTCCACAGACTCAGGCCTGTGCTGGAAGAGGACTCATAGGAGAGGCCTCACTGACACTCGGCTGCTCTGCACACGCCCCCTGTAGCTTTCTGCTCCTTCATGCTGCTCAACTTTTCTTGTCAGCACTTAAAACCACATGAAAATTATGTATTTATTTGCCCATTCGTCTATTGTCCGTTCTCCCTCAACAGAACGTGAGCTCTAGCCGCCCCTGGCTGTCACCACACGTCTGGAACACGTGGTGTTTGTTGACTAAATGGAATGTTCCAACTCTCACACCTCCCTCCCCAGTAATTCATCCAACTGAGCTTCTTCTGGGTAATCAGGAGTTACTTTATTTTCCTTCCCCACTGGTTACATCGTCTTTTAACCTCTTTCCAGATTCAGTTTCAGGGTAACACTGGCAGCTTTCAGAAAAGCAAAGCTTTGTATGTTCAATCACGTAGTCTTCTCTCTACCTGTTAAGTTGCTTTCTAAAAACATTCTTTTGATTCTTAGGGACTGATCATGTTTCATATTTCAGAACCTTTACTGTAAATATAATTTGAACACATCCTGTTAAGTGGTAAAAGTATTTAAAACAAACTCCAGGGAGACACTGACTAACTAGGGTGCTTGGAGAACGGGGCCTGGCAATGAAATACAGTAACAAAAAATTCTTTAGGAAAACATGTTACAAGTCTGGGAGGTAAATGCTTCCCATAAAACAGAAGACCCATAACATCTCAACCCATAACAATATCATTTTCTAGTAAAATGCTGTTTTCATACTCAAGAATACTACGAATTTATCAGCTATTGTGGTTACAACTTCAAGGGAAAAGTTAATCTTTGTTATTTCATGTGTCAAATGATCTTCTTGCCATGTGACCTTCTCCTCTCCCTTTCTCTGCAAAACATGCCTCCCCCACAAGTCTAGTAACAAAGGTACAGGTAAGAACATAAAATCATTTCTTTCTGTCTATTCTATTTCAAGATACACTGACAAAGAATTACAGGAGCCTCCTCACTGGTTCCTCCTTATAAACAGTAATTTCTGGCTGCGTTGTACTCTAAGTTCTTTTCATCTCCATAAAATATCCGTAGGAGAGAACTGTGATTCTATTTGTTAGGTTAGGTTTGGTTTATCTCTCATGTTATGTACTTACTATTTATCTTGTCACTCCCCAAAGTATTTGAGGCAGGACACTTGCGTTATTTTGCTATGAAGTACAATCATAACATAAAACTTCACAAGTTATCAAAACAAGGGTGACATTTTAATTTTTCTGTATTTACTCAGCCACCAATAGACCAATCATTTGCTAACAAGATGTCAACTATGGGAACTCTAAAGAAATGTAATGTTACCTTTAAAGATTGTCTCTTAGTCACATAGTTCTCAGACTGAAGCAATTTCTCATAGTCTTCAAAGATCTAATGAAAAGAAAAGAAAAGCCACGTGGGTGACAGAAGGGAGCACTCCACAGCCAGCCGCTGGCTGTCTTCTCCAGGGTGAGGCCCCGACCTCCAGCCCAGCCAGCCCTGCCGCTGTCGTTGTCGCCCTCTACGTCTCCCGGCCGGTCACCATCACCGCTGCCCGTAGGGAGGGGGCACCATTCACCATCCTCCTTCCCATGTGAACATACTGGGGACAGGGAAGTCAAGGGATATAAGAGACATCCTTTTCTACTCTATAATTCAGTCCTGCAAATTAGAAATTGAGTAGAAAAGTGTTGCAATTTTGAGTCCTCCCTATAAAACATTTTGAACAAACATCTATTAAAAGTTGCAAGATAATTCGTTTTATACCATTTTAAAGAAATCTATTTATGTAGCCTTGCTGGTAGCTATGGGCCCAGGAACAATTTGGAAGAGATCAAACACCTTTAGGGCTTCACTTGGCAACCTATAAAGAATCAGACCAGGTTCGGCGCCTGTGGCTCAATGGGCTAAGGCGCCAGCCACATACACCTGAGCTGGCAGGTTCGAATCCAGCCTGGGCCACCAAACGACAATGACGGCTGCAACCAAAAAATGGCCGGGCGTTGTGGTGGGCGCCTGTAGTCCCAGCTACTTGGGAGGCGGAGGCAAGAGACTTGCTCGAGCCCAGGAATTGGAGGTTGCTGTGAGCTGTGATGCTATAGCACTGTATCCAGGGTGACAGCTTGAGGCTCTTTCTCAAAAAAAAACAAACAAACAAAAAAGAATCAGACCAGCAAATTCCTTGTGTGAAGGGTGAGGAATGAGGAGATCTTTGGTGTGTGGTGGCCACCTGATCCCACCTGGCCTCTGGGGAGCACTTCCTCCCTCACCAGAAGCCGGGGACAATGGCACACAGGCTCTCTGTTCCCCAAAGTCATCCTCAGGAAGGGCCTAGGCCTTTGGTTCAACACAGCGTGCCAATAGCTGAGGGAGCTCAGGGTCCACTGCCTCCCGCGAGTGAGTACCACTCAGAGGCCGCTGGAGAGATGGGCAGGTGCAGCCAGGACAGGAGGCGAGAGAGAACCTTCTGGAAGTGAGAAGGGTGCGGAACAGCCAGGTCTCAGAGAGCCACGTGGGAGGGATGGGGATGTGCTTTTATGATTATATTGCTAATGATGAATCAAAGGACAACCAACACAAATAACACTTATTTTCTTTATGAATAAAGAGATGCAGTTAATGTCCATGGCTTAGATGTGTGAAGACACATGCTGACAGGTGTGGCGTCCATGTCTTCCCGGCAGGGGTGTCTAGTGTGCAAACAGGTCAGAGACTTCTTAGGGTTATCACTGCTATTTGTTGGCTATCACTAGCCATGAGCCTGTTCTGGGCCCAACCTTCTACCTGCCCAGCATACTGCTGGGACGGCAGACTCTGAAGTCTTTCCTGTGCTCTGAGGCCTATGTTCTATAGACCAGATTCCTGCCTCGCAGGGAGCTCAAGGGCCAGCCAGAAAGACAAAGGCACACCATAATAATGTAATTTGAAAAATGAGAGGGGATGGGGTGCTGGTGGGGAAGGAGACAGAGAGGGTCAGAGACACTGTGTGGCTGGAGAAGGGTGGGATTGGGGAAAGCTTCCTAGAGGAGTGACATTTTAGCCAGACCTCAAAAGGGTAAGATGGATTCACCGTTAGGGAAGGGAGTTGAAGAAGTATTTTTAGTATTTCTACTAGGAAGTAAAATTAGCTATCAACAATGCAAAAAAATTTCTGTTAGTAAGGCCAGGTGCTTTTCCATCTGGAGTCACCCACTGCCTCTTAAGAACAACACGGTCCTCTTAACTTGAGACCAAAGCCAGCAGGTGCTGGTCGTTTCTTGAACTGTAGAGCACAACAGGGAGAGATGTGAAAAGAAGAAGCCTTGACCTCCTGCCATTCTCCATTTTCCATAAAGTTTCCTAATGACCGAGTTTCCAGGTAAATAGACAAATCAGGAATATAGCTGAGTAGGTTGAGTTTTCTTGTGGATAACAGATGGAGGCAATTGCTCATAAATGTGAGAGGAAGAGAGAAAGAAAGTCTGAAAAATAACTTCTACTTACAGTGTCATAATTTTGTTCTAAGAAGTCTGCTACCAACACTTTATGTCTGGTTAATAGATCCTAGAAAAAGAACAACCAGGTGAAAGAAAATGATTATAGTAAATAAATTTTATAAATCTGTCTTTTCCTTCTAAGGATTTACAAACATAAGAAAGTCGCTGAAGGAAATTTTCATTCATACTACAAAATTATTTCTATCCCTACATTAATTTAAGATATCAAATACAAGTGTGTTTCGTGACACAGAAAAACAAAAACAAGAAAACTGACATTCTAACTGACATTAGAACTAGAGTTCTAAATTCGTATCATTGCTAGTCATGACAGAAATAATTTAAAGGCGAAACAAATGATTTCATGGCATATTTCTTCAAGTCATAAGCTCTATACTGTATTTATGATATAATAAATTTCAAATAAATTTACAATGATGTTTTTAAATGTCATTAACAATTATTTTTAAAAGAACTCCGAATGGTCTAAAACCATTATCTCACAAGTTAATTTAATAGATTTTCCCATGATTTTAACCTTTTGTTAAAATGGAGGGGTGCTCCAGGCACTGGGAAGCAGGGGAATGATGCAGCGTCAGATCAGGGCCACCTGCTCAGGGGTTAATGGGCTGTGAGGTGCCGTGTGAGCTGCTGAGTGGCACAAAGCCTCCTTTCAAAATTGAACACCAGTAGCCCTGTCGTACTATGAACCTGCACAAAACTGAATGAAAGCAAGAAGGAACACCTGACTGTCTTCAACTCACACCTAAATTATGTCCTTAATTCACCCTAATGTTGAAAGAAAACAAGCCTCACTTAATCCCTTTTATGTGATTAGAGGCTAAATACCCCACCCAGGTACCACACAGAATTTAATTAAAAACATAAGAAAAATTCTGAAGTTTTCCAAAATGAATTCTTTTACTTTAATACATATTTAATTAAAGTTTCCCAGAAGGATATAGGAGGTACACAACATACCCTCACAGAGAAAAGGCAGGCAGCAACAATGGTAAACCCACTTATTTCTATTTTAATTTTAAAAAAAGTAAAACTTGGCTGGTGCAGTGGCTAATACCTGTAATCCTAGCACTCTGGGAGGCCTAGGCAGGTGGGTTACTTGAGCTCAGGAGTTTGAGACAAGCTTGAGCAAGAGTGAGACCCCCATCTCTACTAAAAATAGAAAACTAACCCGGTGTTATGGTGGGCACCTGTAGGCCCGGCTACTCAGGACACTGAAACAAGAAGATCACTTAGCCCAAGAGTGTGAGGTTGCTGTGAGCTATGATGCCATAACACTATACCCAGGGTAACAGAGTTAGTTGTTGTTTAAAAAAAAAAAAAAAAAAAAAAGAATATTTGAAGCATTGCACACTATAATTTTCAAGTTCAAAAACAATGAGACAGGCTCTGAATTTCCTACTACCTATTATCATCCTGATTGATCACTGGGTCTTTCCGTGGAAACATGGTGCTTTTTTCCCCCAGTGGAGCAGAACACAAAGTACTGTTGTTCTGGAGTGGGAATGTTAACATGGGAAAACCACTTCAGGGTCCATTCCTGGCCTGTCTGAGGTCTTGATTCAGTTGAATCACCAGGGGACCCCTGAGAGAGTCAGGTACTTTCACAGTATTCTCTGGGTCCCCCATCTTTTTCTAAGAGGACATTACTTGTTTTTAAGCATCTCTCCTCTACCCTCATAGGTACTCCATGGGCAGTCAGGGACTTTCTGTGTTGACCTAGGGTAGAAGAAGTTCTCTTTGTGGGCGTCAGCAGACACTGAATTGCTGAACCCCAGGGAGGTCTTCACCTGCTACAACCGTTAGCCTTGGAGTTCCAGGCTTGCCCACAGCTGTGGCCCAGCACCTGCCACCACACAGAGAGCACTTTGCAGGTCAGCAAGCATCAGGGCCTCTCCTCCTGGGAGACGCCAGGAAATAAAACTCTTCTCTTAGACTCACAGCCTCCAAATTCCACAGGGGAAAACTCAAAATAACTTAAAAATCCAGTAATATGAAAAAATAATGTGATAGGGTAGACTTCTGCTAGCATGCATATGACAGACACAGCTAATAAAAATGATGTGGGCTCTACACACCCCCTCAGACTTATGTGCATAATAAATGTATATACAGAACTGAAGGAATTACATAATACATACACACAATACATAAATAATTGTTGCATTATTACAGATCATATAACTAAGTCAAAAGAAACCCTATAAAAAACTATCTAGTATCCTACTCAAGAATAAAAAAGTAGAAAACTGCAAAGGAAAATAAAGTTTAAAATTTTAAAGCACTGAAATAGTGTATTCTTTCATCTTACCTTCTGACCAATCTGTTTTGACTGGTTTAAGTTTTGCATGGTATAAGTATTATGTAAAAAAATCTGATATTCATGTTTTTTGGTGAATTCTACTTGGGAGAAATGTGAGGTGGGGTTATAGACATACAACCGGGGGATATGTGACAGAGACAGCTGCTGTTTATCGAGGGCCTTCTCTGTGTTGGGGGGTGTGATGAGGACTTTACAAATGTTATTTCTGATCTTCACAACAACTCTGCAAGGAAGGGATTATTTTCTTAATTTCACAGGTGAGGAAAATAAAACTCAAAGATTAGCTAATTTGTGCGGTGACGCACAGCTAATCAGGTGGCATTCAAACACTTTGGAGAATTTAGAGGGAGAAATTAAAGAGATTTTGGTTATAAGCAATCTTTGCTGGAAAAGACAAATACCATGGCAAAACATAAACTAATAATGTTAAAATACTAATGATTAAACTGGGCAATAACCATCACCGAGCTCGAAAATGATGAATCTAAGGTTGAAAAACTGAAAGCTGAAGCCAAAGTACAACCAATCTAACCAAACCAACCAACCAAACCAACTGACCAAAACTACCAACCAACCAATCCAACCAAACCAACCAACCAACCAATCCAACTAAACCAAACTAACCAACCAAACCAACCAATCAAACCAAACAAACCACCCAAACCAACCAACCAAACCCTCTAAAACAAGCTACTTAAAAAACAAAACAGAAAGTCCCCAAAACCTCACAGAGGTTTATAGCCATAGTTACATTACATTTGGGCAAAATATAGAAAATTGGTATTTCCAATGCTGATAGCATACTAAAAAACTTTTAATGGTTATTTAGATTTTTAAGGACTTGACTTAAATTCAGTGGAAAATAAGCTGAAGTACAAATCAAAACATAATTTACTTTTATGATTCAATATTGTTGAGAATTAAATTGGGCTGAATGAGATTTGACAGCAAGAAACTCTCACTGAGAGTACATTTTATTCTACTAAATGTTGAAAATCTTTGGGGACATTTTCAAAAATACATATTCATTATTTGCTTTCCCCTCCATTAGAATTTGTTCTGTTTGTAATTATGTTAAGTCTTACTCCAGTTTTTTTAAAAAAGGACCTTGTTTCGATGACAGCAAAGCGCCATATGACAGAAAAGGAGAAAAAATGGGACTGTGGTTATCTCTTATAAGAAAATGCCTCCTTTAGTTGTTGAAACACAGACATTTTGCCAAAAAGAAACAGGATCACCTCTGTATGGAATGCCATTCTTCCCACTGAGGCGACTGGGCCTGCCTCCCCACGCGCTCCCCATGCCCCTGGGTGGGTGTTCATCTAGGATCTCCGCACGGCTTCTGTTCTGGGCGGCGAGACTGAGGGCTCTGGGGTCTCCCAGCACCCTGAGCAGAGCCGCTGGCCGCCCTGCAGCCCTCCTGCTGCCAGCCAACTCTCCTGGGCCTTCGCTCACTCTTCCCTTCCTCCCTCACTACGCTGTTCTCTCCAGACCTGTCTCCTTACTCAGCGTCTCTGCCTTCTTCTTACTCCCCTGTCCTTAATTCCTCTTCTTCCCTTCTCTTTTGTTCCCGTCCCTTCCTGTCCATCCCCGAATTCTCACACAGCCTCATCCTGTCCTTCCCTTTCCCCAGGGAAGACCTTGGGCGGCAGGCTGGTGTGACTGGTGTGACTGCCCTCCCTCTAGGCCCGGGGAGGGGAGCTCCTTACCTCTGTTTCCCCAGCTCGCTGTCGGTCCCACCCTGCACGCCCCAAAGTTTGGACCACAGAAGTGCTGCAATAACTGGGCTCACCCTCCTGGACAGCTGTGACAATCAGCCCACCCCAAGTGGCTTCCAAACTACTCCCATTATCCTCAGATAGAATTCCCACCGACAGGAGCTCTCCTCGGCTCACTTGATCTCCAGGGGTGTCTTCACTGTCTTTACAGGTTGCGTCCCGGGCAGCTGCCCAGACTTGCCTCTGTCTCCTCCGGGTCCATTCAGGGCAGAGTCCACACACCAGTGCTCCATCTCTATCCCAGGAAGTCCCTGTCACTGCCCAGCCCTCAGACCCCACCTCAGGGGACCATGCTCACCTCTTCTCCTCTGCCGGGCTTCCTTCTGCTGCACCCCTTCTCTGGCCCTTTCCCTACTCTTTCTTCTCCAGACACTCTTACCCCTTCTGCCCACCCCCATGAGCTCATAGACCCTTAACAGGTTTAAGGCACCTTCCAGAACAGGGGCGGGGTAAATTCTTAGTCTGCAGATAATTAGTGGTTTTCAGTGCGGCAAACCAATGCTTTACTGGTTTTCCACTTCTGAAGAGCTATTTAACTACTTATCATTCAAATCCTGAGGAACTTTCAAACTCTGTACATTAAGTAATAAAATTAGAGCATATATTCGTATTAGTATATGAATCATGTCAGTATTGTTGAAATGTATATTTAAGATAATAGTTTAAAAGATATACATGGATTATGATTAAGTAAAAATTGTTTTTCAAAGGATATATA
>CAUYRH010164065.1:0-15568 GCA_963574655.1 Perodicticus potto | reverse complement strand
TCTCCTGCCTCGGCCTCCCAAGTAGCTGGGACTACAGGCGCCTGTCACGCCCGGCCATTTTTTGGTTGCAGCCGTCATTGTTGTTTGGCGGGCCCGGGCTGGATTCGAACCCACCAGCTCAGGTGTACGTGGCTGGCGCCTTAGCCCATTGAGCCACAGGCACCGAGCCGTTTTTAAGACTTTCTAATTTGACGGGACTATAATTGAAATACCCTCCAATACACCTTCTTTCCGAAGGGAGTTATCCAGAGCAATTTCATAATCACATGACTGTCCCTGCCTTTGTAACTGCGTGTGGCTTGCTGTGTACCTAATTCCTGAGCAAAGTAACCATCCCTTCACACCTGCGGGGAGCGACCCCCGGACCCTGCATACCCCAGAATCCGTGAATGCTCAAGGCCCACAGCCAGCTCTGAGGAACCTGCCTGTGCAGAAAGCTGCCCTTCCATATCCACAAGTTCCACATCCCTCAGACACTATGTTTTCCATCTGTGTTTGGTTGAAAAAATCCATAGAAAAAGTGGACCTGTACCATTCAAACCCATGCTGCTCACGGTACTTTCAAAAACTGAATTCTTTCTTTTCTGTGTCTTGGCTATTCTGATCCTAATGGAATTCTCACAATTTTTTTAAAGTTTCTTAATTTCAACTAAAATGTCAGTTAGGAGTTTGACTAAGATGTCATTAATTCTAAAGATCAATTTTGATGTTTCGTGATTCTTGGACATGGCTTTTGCCTTTATTTATTTAAGTTTACTTTTTTTTTTTGCGGTTTTTGGCTGGGGCTGGATTTGAACTCACCACCTCCAGCATATGGGGCCAGCGCCCTACTCCTTTGAACCACAGGTGCCGCCCCTAAGTTTATTTTTCATATTTTATATTTTCTTTGCAGTGGTCTTGAACATTTTAAATTTTCGTGAAACATTCCATTTTTAGAAACAGTGTTTCTATTTACATTGCATTTCTATTTGTAAGTTCAACTAAAATATTCAAAATGTACTAACAATTCATATTGAAATGAACTTTTATTTTAGGGATATACTCACATTAGATCATAATTCTTCATTAGGGTGAATTAAGTTTATTATTTTAAAATATTAAAAGACCACAAACAGGCTCAGCTCCCGTAGCACAGTGGTTAGGGTGCCAGCCGCATATAGCAGAGCTAGTGGGTTTGAACCCGGCCTGGGCCTGCTAAACAACAATGACAACTGCAAACAACAAAAATAGCCAGGCGTTGTGTTGGGCACCTATAGTCCCAGCTACTCAGGAGGCTGAGGCAAGAGAATCACTTAAGCCCAAGAGTTTTGAGGTTGCTGTGAGCTATGACACCACAGCACTCTACTGAGAGTGGCATAGTGAAACTGTCTTAAAAAAAAAAAAATTGGCCACATATATTCACGGTTCACAAATGCACACATATACCCCCACACAAACAACATATGGAGTAAAAATCCACTATGGTTGCTTTACGCTCTGATCATTGGCTGTCATTAAAGGTTTATGAGTTTGGGGGTCATGTGGGAGAGAAGAGTACACTTTAAAATGAATAAATATAACTATTTTGATTTCCTCTCTCCTTAATGTACTACAATGAATTTTCTATTCCAATGATTCCATTTCATGAGATAATTAACATAAATACTGTGGTTATCATATCAGGGCACAGCTGTTTATTCTCCCTGCTTCAAATTAATGTTCCGTACTTGCATTCTGCCCATGATTTATGTATCATAAACCCCAAAATGATTTATATGAAAATACATTTTCATCAAGTAAATCTGATCACATTGTCTCATCACAATTGGGACGACCACCAACTGTCAGCCTGTAGGACAAAGGCTAGAAGGCGTGTAAAGAGAATAAACAACATATATTCAGGGACAGTTTAAAACTGTCTGCATCACCTGCTCACATATGATATTACAGCCACATCCTGAGTGTCTAATCTGAAGCCGGAAACACAACAGCCAGTCAAGGGAAGACGGAAGATACGGGACCCTCTGAGAAATGTGCCTGAAATGACACTACTGCCCATGGCCTTCAGATTGAAGAGCAATAACTCCAATAATACTGCCCAGCAACCAGAAGTTTATCTTTAAATTTTTTCATTCAGATGAACACTCATTGGAATGAAGAATGTTCAAACATATAATTGGGGTAAATTCAGGTAACAGATGTAATTATATGTACCACATTTTGTAGTATGTATTACATGTTAATTATATCTATGGAGAAATAAAAATAATTATATGGACATACTTAAATTGCATATAATTACATATTAATAAAAAGTGGTTATCAGAATGAGTATGGACACACATGACGGATTCTCATGATGAATTTTTTTCCTCTCAGAATTCCTAAGACATAGCCGATGGGGACACATTTTCCATAAATAGGAATTATTTCCATTTGATACTGATCTTATTAGTAATAAAAAATTCTACATTTATCTTTTGTGGTTATTAACGTCTGAATAAATTATCTGGTCTTCCCTAAAAAACCTACATATACTGAATATGACCTATTAAATAGCTGTACATATCTTAAAATGTGTAACATGTGTTAAGTCTTACAATAGACTTTTAAGATAATCATTCCATTCAATCAACTCTAAAAGGCAGCACTTGCATTTTACCCCCATGTTCTAACATTAGGCTACTGCATTGTTACAAGAGAGGTTAAAAAAAGAGCATAGTCTGAAGAAACTATTGAATAATTCCTTTCTTAATGACCTATAACATCAATTTAAATAATCTGTATTTTAATTGTAGCTCATTTCCTGCATTCTTTTCTGGCAATGAAAGTAATTCATGTTTAAAGTCATTTAAATGACTTCATAAAAATAGCCCATAGTTTCTGAAAGTGGTTACCTTTCTATCTCTACTTTATAGAATGAATCGGCCTGGTTCACAGAGGCTGTTTCAACTGCGTATGTGATTTTTATTATGTATTCTTCTAGTCTGTCTCAAACTCTTTATAGATCCCAGGCAATTGGTGCTATAAACTTTTTTATTCATTCTGTTAATTTATGCCAAAATGATTCTTAGGCTTGTGTACATTTTGACCCTGGGGATTTTTAATTAATTTCATCAGAGTCAGGTACCATTTTTATAAAGAATCCTGTGTGTGTCATAAGCCTGCAATTTTCCAGTCTGTCAAACGAGTGTTTTTTTATCCCTGCAAGGGCAGGCTTCCTCTGAAGTCATATAATATCACTGCACCGATTGGAAAGGATATTACATACAAACCAAACACTTCATGTTAAGATAAATGCACGACTAATTTTAAATCGTGGAAATTCTATGTGGTCTGACAAGATACTGAGGAAATACATAGTTTGCGTTCTCTTCCCAACTGTAGAAATGATGGCTTAAAGAAGAAATAAATACAGATGAAAACAATTAAGGAAAACCTTAAGAAGAAATAAATACAGACGAAAACAATTAAGGAAAACCTCATTAGAGATTTCTTAGAAGACGGGAGGCCTCTGTGTTTTGGTGCGAGCAGAAAAACGGAGCTCAAAGTGTGAGGCCAATTCTATGGGGGAGGCCTGGGGGGTTTATTTCAGCTCGGCTGGGTGGGCCATTTCCTTTTACCACTTTAAGGCAAAAGAGAAGTGTTCAGAGCACGAAGGGCCTGAGTGTTCAGGTTCCGTACACGGTGCCCTGCCTCAGTTTTACGGATATTGGTGAAAGATTCAGACTCAGGCAAGAGACAAGGTCAATCATGGGGACAGGACAGGTGCAGCCAGACTTCACCATTTGCTTGCTCCTTCTCTGAGATCTGATTCACACGATGTGACATGGGCAGAGAGAACAGGTGAGGCTCCCACATGTAGTGGGCTGCACTACAGGAAAGGCAGCTGAGCTCAGGAAACCTGGGTCTTTGATCACGGGCTGGGGGGAGCCTGCCTTTCCACATCAACTCCTCTCTTCCAAGCCTGTAAGCCACCTGCCTCTCACTCTGCAGGGAGACACGTTCCTCTTCCAAGGCTGCTGACCAGACACCCTTCAGTCCAGAACAAAAGCGGTCAGTGTTTCCACTCCCGTGTGTACCCATGCGAGGGACCACGTGGGACCGTATTCCAACCCATTGTAGCAGAAGTTCAGGGTCACAGAATAACCCGGTGGAGTCAGAATCAAAAATCTGTAAAGAGCAGGTTCTCATTAAACCGAACACACAACCCACTTTGAGTGATCCCTTCTCAATATCCCCCCACCCATCTAGAGGCTGCAGCCATGAAATCTGGAGGAAAGAAGAACTTCTACCAAAGACTTAAAAATAAAGCAATGTAAGAAGGAAAACTATGCAATTTAAATCTAAAGAAAAGCAAGGTAAGCACATCAGTGTAAAACACAATAGAATACAAGAAGAAAAACAGAGGGCAGACAGGGAGATTTAAGAGGAACAGTGGATGAAGAAAATGTAACAATAACTGACACAAACAGACACACAGCCCTGAAATATAAAGGCGTTTAGTAAGTTAGTTAATGCACGCAGTGTGTCTGGTATTCGAAATTACTCACTCTTTTAATAATTTATTTTATAAAGCAGGTTGCTATCATTAGGTTCATTGTTTAAAATAAGGTAACCAAAATGGAACTATACATCCCAGATTATATAGCTAATAAATGTTTTTGTCAGATAACTATTTTGAAAACAAAAGTAATCACTTCTCCCACATGAGTGAAATCCGCAGTATTTATCTTTCTGTCCCTGACATTTTTCTAACACAGTGTCCTCCACTCATCGTTCATGTGGCTGAAAATGAACGACAAGATTTCAACCATTTTTATGACTGAACAACATTCCCTTGTGTATGTATAGTATTATGTGAAAATAAAAGAGGAACCTTTAACATCAGGATCGTGGCTGTGATTATAAAGGTGTTTTCAATGTTAGCTCTCAGTATATGATTCAAGACACTTGTTTGTGCTATAGCACTGGCTTAACAACAACTATCACTGTAGTGAAAATACCTTGATCAGAGTTATAAAATAACTATCATCTAAAAATAGCTTTGATTTTTATTTCCTTGGCAGGATTAGGTTCAACTTACTTTTTTGAATCAAATTTGTAGAGCTTTATTTTGCCATAAATTACCGGGTGTACTGTTTGCTACATAATACAAACTTGAAACACCATATCCAGGAATTTCTTCTTTTTCTCTCTTGTTACTAGTTAAAATAGGCATATCTTTACTTATCATGGCTACTGCTAAAAGGTGATGTAGAAAATTGAACCTACGACTTCTTTCAAAATTTCTTCTATTAAAGTATAACCTTAATTCCATACTAAAATTGATTTTAAAACACTCTAGCTTAGTTTAAATCTCATCGCAATATAGATATGACTCTTACAATGATTTCCAATCAACGGGGTTTAAAGCATAATCCAGTGAATTTCTTATTTTTATGACTGAAAGACACTGACATAGGAAAATTTAATAGAAACATGGATGCTTTTAAAAGGCTCCAGGGTTTATTATAATTTGAGACAAGAAAGTCTATTCCAAAGTATTATACACATAATTGTTAATTTTCCATTGATTTTTTAGTCTACCATGTGACTACTTTAGGGGGAGTACTTGGAAAAATAATAAAGAAAGTCCAAATCCTTCCTTATCCTTAATTGTCTTTGTTTTCAATTACATGTATTAAGAAAAAAACACATCATACACTCCAAATGCAAAAAAAAAAAAAAATGATGTTACATACCAAATACCCTTTTATTCATGATGAAAATTTCAACATTAGGAATAAGAGGGAAGTTCTTCAACCTGAAAAGGGGCATCTTCAAAAATCCGACCACAAATGCCTTTCTATCCCTGAAGATAATGAAAGACAACCGAAGCTGTCTGCTGTTGATTTTTTTTTTTTTTTTTTTTTTGCAGTTTTTGGTCGGGGCTGGGTTTGAACCCACCACCTCCGGCATATGGGGCCGGCGCCCTACTTCTTTGAGCCACGTGTCTGCTGTTATCACTCACACTGGTGGTGGTGGGTGTATAACACACCAAAGTGTTTAATAACCACTGTATTGCATACTCACAAATGGTTAAGACAGGAAATTTTATTCTATGTGTATTTAACCACAATAGAAAATGGAAAACAATTTAAATATTATTTTCCGGTTTTAGCCAGAGAAACAAGGCAAGAAAAATAAATAAAAGCTATCAGGATTGGAAAAGGAGAAAGTAAAATTGGCTTTATTTGCAGACAACATGATCATGTACAGAAAGTTCTAAGGAATGTCCACACACTCACAGACACATGCAGAACTTCTAGAACTGACGAGGGAATTCAGGAAGGTCACAGGGTCCAAGACCAACACCAGAATCTGTTACACCCGTCTACTACTGAGAACAGACGATGCCCAAAGTAATCAAGAAAACAGTCTCACTTACAAAAACCCAAAGGGAATAAAATACTGAGGAATCGGCTCGGCGCCTGTGGCTCAATGGGCTAAGGCGCCAGCCACGTACACCTGAGCTGGGGGGTTCAAATCCAACCCTGCCCGCCAAACAACAATGACGGCTGCAACCAAAAAACGGCCGGGCGTTGTGGCGGGTGCCTGTGGTCCCAGCTACTTGGGAGGCAGAGGCAAGTGACTCGCTTGAGCCCAGGAGTTGGATGTTGCTGTGAGCTGTGATGCCACGGCACTCTATCCAGGGTGACAGCTTGAGGCTCTGTCTCAAAAAAAAAAAAAAAAAACTGAGGAATAAATTTAATGAAATAAGTACTAACTAAAATAATGAAACAGTATTGAAAGAAATTTAAGCTTTAAGCAAATTAAGAGATATAGATTAGAAGACTCAACATTTTGACATGGTGATTTTCTCCAAATTGTACAGAGTCAATGAAATACTTATCAAATTCCTAGCAGTGTCTTTTTAAGAAATAGGCAAAAGGACTCTAAAATTTATATGGGAATACAAAGGAGACAGAAAATCCAAAATAATGTTGAAGGAGAATGAAGATGAGGGATTGTATTTCCTGATTTTAAAATTTACTGTAATATAAAATTATAGTTTTCAAAATGGTGACTGGAATGATGACTACAGTTAAAAATGCATTACATATTGCAAAGTTGCATAAAGAGCAGATATAAATATGATTATCATGAAAAGTGACAATGTGATGAATGTGTTAAGTTTGTCTTAAATCATTCAACAAGATATACATATATCAAAACATCACAGTACTTCATAAATATCAATATGTGTTATTGTTGTCAATTAAAATAGAAAAAAATAAAATTTCTTAAAAATGTAGTACTGGAATAAGATACACATTTAGATCAACGGAACAAAGCTGAGAATTCAGATATAAATTCTATTATTTAGGATCATATAAATTCGACTTATGGTCAATTGATTTTTCACAAAGATGTCAACTTTCACAAAAGCCCACACTAAACGTGGACTTAAAATGGATCATATACTCAGGAAAAAGAAAGAGTAAATCTTTGTGACCTTAGGTTAGATAATGACTTCTTAAATAAAAACCAAAAACAATTAAAGACCCAATCGACAAATTAAACCACTTAAGAATTAAAAATCTCTGCACCTCAAAAGACTCCACTATGAATGAGGAAAGATAAATAACAGACTAAGATAAAATGTTTGCCAACTACATGCCTGATAAAGGATGGGCAGAATCTATCTGGACATCTTACAACTTAGTAAGACCAAACTAATCCAATTAAAAACACAAACGGCGGGGGGGAGGGGTTGACCAATTCTTTCTCCTAAAGAAGATGTAAGAATGTTTGATAAGGAAATACAAACATTAAAGATGGTGTTAGAGGCATCTTCCCAGCGGCCCTCAGTAAGGGGGGGGACGCACCAGCTGGACTGTCCTGTCTAGACATGGCCTGAGAAGGCAGAGATAGAAGGACAGCTAGGACAGCAAGAGCCAAAAAGATAAAGAATGGAGGGGCCAGGATGGGCAGCAGGTGCAGGGCAGGCGGCAGCCCCGGGCACAGCCTGCACATGGGACACCCCCCTCCCGGGACCAGGCTGGGACAAATCTCCTTCAGGCCCAGTACTCCAGTGCACTGGACAGGGCCAGCGGGAATTCCGGGTGGGCCTGTCCGTCCCAGTAGAGAGGTCCTGTGGAACCAGCAGTAACTGGGGCCCCTCAGCATGGCCGGTGGGGAACAGAAAGGCTGGAGGGCTGGACACAGGACTGCCCGAAGACCCCCGGGAGCGCGGCCCTGGGGGGCACAGGTGGGCTGGGGCATGACACCGGCCGCCACCTCCCTGCAGCAGTCACAGTGGCCGAGTGGAGACACTGGGACGCCGAGCTGGCCAACACTGGGGCAGGCTGGCTTTGCGGCCCAGGGCCCAGCCGGTCCTCTCATGGGGACCTCTGCGTAGTACCCAGGCACCATCTGCACCCCTGAGGCACATCCTGCACCTCAGGACACTCCACAGAGCACGGAGGCGACGCCCCAGGGCTGGTCTCGTCCAGGAGGGCAGCAGCCCGGCCCCACTCAACTCTCCAGCTCCCGCCCAGCCAGGCCCAGCCTCCTAGCCAGCAGTGAGCGGACAGAGTTTTCCTCCTAATACTGAAGCACCATCTAGGGTCCCTGCTGAGTATTTTTTTTCTTTTAATTCCCCTAGACACCTGAATTTGCAGTAATTATAATTAAAACTTTTAATTTTTTCCCCTTTGTTATCTCTCACAGAGCACTAAAGAGGATTATATTAACCTCCCTTATACATAGATGCATGCATTTTTCCTTTTTCACATTTTTCACTTCATTATTTTTTTCTTTTTTTCCTCTTTTCCTTTCCGTCTTTTGTTCCTTGTACCAAGAGGCCATTTCAACACCAAAGTACAGAGGAAAAGAAGATCAAAGGGAAGGAGGAAGTGAGAAAAGTTTAAGAAGGAAATAAGAAACCACACACAAAGAGGAACAACAACAACAAAAAAACCCAAAACAAAGAAACACTGAAAAATCAGAATAGAAGGGACCCCCGAGCAGCCACCACAGAAGATGTCAAGAGTAAAGAAATCCTGGGAGTGACAGCAATGGAATTCAGATCCTGGATAGAGAACGGCTGAAGGGAATTGAAGGGAAAGTGGAAAATCACCAAAAGCAAATCCACAATGAAAGACAAGGAAGATAAAGATTCTAACGATTTGGATGAAACTAGAAAGGATACACTGGAGCTCAAAAAATTGAGGACTCCTTCGGTGAGTTTCAAGACTGTAAACTTTCAGTAACAGAATGAACCATTGAGAAGAGAGATTACCAGAGTCCAACGGGTCTTTAACGAGATGATTTGTTTTAAACACGCTTAAGAACTGTATGTAAATATTTGCATTTTTTAAAAAAAATCTTGCTTTTTCACTCACAGAATGTGAGTCAAAGTGATAATCACTTCCTCCCTGACACAGCTGAGCGGAGTTTTACCTTTTCTATATCATCTTTCCTCACCTTCTGAGCAAATCCACATCTCCTGGAGGGCTTTGAAGCAGAGACACTAGGAAAAGGTCCCGGTGTCTGAATCACAACCTGAAAAGTTTGGATTTCCCTGTGAGCAAGAAACAGCCCTGTATCGTGTGAAGTTACTGAAATTTAGGCTCCCCTTATTGTGACAGCTGGTGCCCTCTGACTGAGGTGGATCATTCCATATTTTCTGTAGAACTTCAGACCCGCCCTTATGAACTCATGGTTTACAAGCCAGGGAACAGTGACACTGCAGGCAAGTCAGCAGGGAGCTTCCACGTGAACTTCCACCACACCTGTGGCCCTTTCATTTGACTCCAACACTGAGACTTTAGGAAATATGCGTTATGTAAATGAGCCGAAGATAACTTCTGTCTGTTGGCCCCTCGCTTGATTTCTTCACAGCAGGCTGAGACCCATCACCTCAAAAGTCCACTGGCATAGATCTAAAACTTATGCACCTGCAATTACTTTTAGAACAGTGGAGACAAGAAAACTTTTAGCTACCAACACCTGCCTTGTTTGCACCCTGCATCAAACTCACCCAGTGTCTGTTGCTGAGTTAGGGCCTCGCAGTGGTAGCCGCCTAGGCCCCTGCTGCCTGTCAGAGGCCTCTGGTCCAGAGACTCTGCTGTGCCACTGAGCCACACCACCTTGATCTGCCAGCCTCACCCAGGGCCCCTCTGCACTGAGTCCCCTTCCTTCCTCTGGTGGCCCCTGGGGCATAAGCCTCTGGGATGCTTCACCCAGAGGGGAATTTTCCCTCTTCTGTAGCTCTGCTCAGTTGCTGCCCTATCAAGCCCATCTGTTGCTCCCTCTAATGGGCACAGCTTTTCCTGCATCAGCCCCACATCTCCTGAACCTCCCACAATAGGTCCAACAGATTATCCCATTTATAACTAAAAAGGCAAAGCTTTCAGAGCACTGACTTGCTCAAGTCGACTTGACAGGTGCCATCCCCAAAGCTATTTTGTTTTTATTCCACAATTCTAGAGCCACATCTTACACCAGAGCACATGCGCTCTCTCCAGCGTGCAAATATCTAACTCAATTAAGTTAATTTCCTAGTGACACGTTTCTGAATGAGCATGGGACCCAAGGCTGCTGGGGCTTCTGTGACAGGTTTCTATGGTTACACACACAGATAGGAGAATGACATAGGTCTTTTCCATTATTAATTGTTGCTGCTTCTTCCCATGATTCTGAAAATGAAAGAGTAGAAAGACAAAAAGACATAAAACCCTGCACTTTTGGTGACACTGTCTGCTGGATTCATCAGCCCAGAGCACTTATCCCCACACATGACACAGGACGTCATTGGTTCTGTTATTTTTGTGAAGCTTGATTGGACTTTTTATGTCCTTGCAGGGAAAATGACACTAATTGATACACTTTTACTAGAGTTGTGTTGGCAACACTGAAGCAAATCAATCTACGAAGACAAATACATGAAATTAACAATCCTAGATTTCTGGAAGAGTGGAATCATGTTTAATCAGATGAAACCGTGAAATCATCATTTGGCCCTGAAATATTTTATTTAGACATTGTGCTGTATATTATTATATTCATAAAAAGGTAAGGGTATTAAATATATATGACATATGACCCGTGGAAATAAAAACAGGCATCATTATGTAACAAAAAATGTACTCAAGAAAACATCCATTTGGCGAAGGTCTCAAGGAAGATGAGATGCGATCTCACCCCATCTTTTATCATTGGTTCCACTGTTTTTCTCTTACATTTTCTGTACTAAGAAGTGAAATTATTAGGTTTCTATTACTGTTAAATTGTTTTTGAAAAACTTGTCCTTACTCACCTGAAATGTAATAAACTTGTTCAAAAAATATCTTTCACAACTGGCAAAAAGGATGTTTTCCTATTGTCTATCAAACAGGAATCCATACTGAGCTATATTTTGTACTCTGTGTTACTGTACAGCACCAATTCTAAGATGCACATCTTCTTCTCATTTGAATGTTTTAAAATTTGACTATCGATGGTGCTTTAAAAGTAAAATGATTACTTTATGTCACTAAGTGACATAAAAGAAACGTATAAAATAACGATTCATCATCTGTTCACCCCTGAATCAATATGATAATTGAATGAAGTGTCAAGTCAACCTTCCTTCTTTCTTTCCTTCCTTCCTTACCCCCCTTCTTCCTCTTTTCCTTTCCCTTTCCTTGCTCCCTTCTTCCTTCCTTCTTTTCTCCCCTTCCCTTCCCTTCCTTCCTTCCACAGGAAAGAGAAATCATTTCAAAATGGCCGAACAAGTTGTCTAGTCTTTGACTAACATTTTTATGGAGGACTTTCTGAATGGCATACTGAGGAAAGTTTTCAAGCCATGGAATTCACAGATAAAATGTATGTATGTTTAATTTTAGACTCAATAATTAAAATGTGCTTTCAATTTTCATTCATGCCTGGATTATTGACAATGTACATATCCCGTATTTCTGTGAGCGCTGTATCTTTAGGAATATAATTTTTGTCCTTATGGCTTTCCTTTTTTCTTTCATTTTCTATAAATGTATCTTATCTTCCACTTCATAGTAATCTTTAGGTGAGGTAGGTCTGAACCACTCCTGTAAGGAGGGTGAATCAGGGCATCCATCCCTGTCTGCCTCCAGAGATTGGATACAGGATGCAACTAAAACAAAACTAAAATAATTCAAAACCTTCTTAAAAATTTTGCTAGGTCTATAAAGAAAATAAAATATGACCTTAATTTGTTTTGGTTTTCATGTATTGATTTAGTTAGCTAAAATTTAAAGGAAAATGCAAACCTGAAGTTGTCTATTCTCCCTCTATTCAATCAAATGTTATCTTTCCAATGATTTTTTTATTTAGTTTTTATTTTGCCAGCATCTACCTAAAAATTGGATTCTTATTTGTTGTTAAAGAGTGAATAATATCAAATTTTACGAACTAATTCTAATGGATGATTTCCTTAAATACTTACTCTTTCAGAAATAATTTAATCGCTATATATCTACCTCTTAAGACCACCTCTTGCTTTTGGAAAGGGGTAATTAAGAGATTTGTTGTATTTACCTGAAATAAGGTCTGTATATTGCTTGGCATGAGATAGGTCCCCCCAAATGGCAGTCATTACAACTGTTGACCAAGGTACCTAAAATCTAATGACATTTAATAAGCATTGATGTCTGTTACCTACTTAGATTCTCTAGAAGCAGGTCATTTTGTTTATGGCAATATAGAACTGCCCTCATTTATCACTAGGTTTTCCCATAGGAAAATAAAAGGCTTATGTTGGTATTAAAAGAAAACAGCAGCAAAAATATCTAAGATAGCAGTATTTTAAAGGAGAAATATATGTTAGGACTGTACATTCTATCCACCCTGACTCAGGGCAGTTACTTGCTCTGATTACCAATAAATCTAGAGAGTTTGTTGCACTAACCATGATCCCATTTTTCACAACAATCTGTGTCTGACTCACACTTCAAATGTGAGAGTGAAAATCGTGGTCTTATATACTTCATTCCTCAAAGTAAAGCAAAACCCAAACACTATGACAGACTGTAAATAGTTCAAGACCATATTACAAGGAACATATGCTAAGCACATCTCATGTGATACTACCATTTCAGAGTTTATCTCTCATGTGAAGAAACATCTTTTGGTAGTCCATAAATGTAAGATTTAAATTTCCCCAAGTTGGCTCACACCTATAATCCCAGCACTCTGGGAGGCGGAGGTGGGAGGATCGCTTAAGTTCAGGAGTTTGAGACCCACCTGACCAAGAGGGAGGCCCCGTCTCTATTAAAAATAGAAAAACTAGCCGGGTGTTGTGGTGGGTGCCTATAGTCCAAGCTACACGGGAGGCTGAGGCAGGAGGAGCTCTTGAACCCAGGAGTTTGAGGTTGCTGTGAGCTGTGATGATGCCAGTGCCCCCTACCCAGGTGACAAAGTGAAACTTTGTCTAAAAAAAAAAAAAAGTCCCCAAGTCATTAGATTTGAAATGTTATTAAGAAAAATACTTTAGGCCAGGTTTGGTGGCCTATAATCCTGGTACTCTGAGAAGCTGAGGCAGGTGGATCCCTTGAGCTCAGGAGTTCAAGACCAGCCTGATTGACAGTGAATCCCCATCTCTATTAAAATGGAAAAACTGATTCAAGAGGATCACTTGAGCCTAACAGCCTGATGGTGCCATGAACTATGACACCACTGTACTCAAGTTGGGAGCCAGAGGGAGTCTCTGTCTCAAATTAAAATAAAATAAAAATAAAAAATACTTTAGAAAAATACATAAACACAACTATCAACATTCTACCTATTATGCCTCATTTTATATTTTATAATCACAAGCCTAATTAGTTTAAGTAAAATATGTCCAGCATTTCAAAATTTATTACTTGGTATGTCCAACAGTTTTTTCCTTATACATATTCTAAATACAGTAAAACTGGACCAAATAGTCTTTAATACATTACAAAGTAAAAAATACAAATAGTGATTAAACACAGTTTATAAATTTAGTAACATAACATATGATTTTTCCACAAGTAGTTTCATATGTAAATAATTAATTTTTATATGTCAAATTTTTCAGAATTTCCTTTAGATTCAATTAGAAAATCATACCATTTTCTAAACCCAATTTACCTTGGATTTATACATTTTTGTTGGTCTAATGCAGAGAAAAAAAAATTTATTATCAGCATTACATAGGAATTAGGTAATATTATATGGCTTACATTATGTGAGCAACAACTTTCCCTGTTATTGGTTTACACCCAGAGTTCTCAAATACTATCAGATTACTGATCTCCCACGGCACACAGATTATGATTCTCACAGGGTTTAATCATATTCCTAGGATAAAAAGCTTCCTTCTTGACATTGTAGCAGTGGGGAGAAAATGATTGTTTTTCTCTGTGGAAGTGCAGAATAAGCACTTATGCAATGGATTCATTTTTCATTTTAAAGATTAAGAACAAAAACGCCTACAGAATGAGAGAGGTCACAGAAGCAGGGGCTCTTACTCCTGAACTTCCAAATGATACATTTCAATGGAGCCAGTATTTCTTTCAACCACTGATCTTTTATTTCACTCAAGCTTTTCTAAAACAGACTAGAGTCCCCCAAGAGAAATGTTATCTTGCTTTTAAAAGGGAGGAACAATTTCCGATGTAGTATTCCTACTGAAAAACTGATGGTACGTTTACTGTTTCCTTATTACATAATGATTTTACCCGCAATCTTGAAAATCTTGTGAGGTTGTTTAGCATAATGATTTTAATGAGCCAATTCATATGATTTATGTAACTGATACTACCTGTTTATTTTTAATGCAACCAGTTTCAAAAGAACTTTTAAGGAGTAATGTGATCTTGCCGCACACAGCCAAGAACAAAGTACAGAGATGTGGATTAGATTAGTTACTGTTAATACGGCCTCTGTTACACATGGGAATCTGATCAGCAGGGCTCAACATAATCAAAAGTGTGGATTTTAATTGGAGATTACACTAGTTAGAGGTCAGCAGATAATTCTGAAGACCAGCTTGTCTTTAAAGAATGAAGACATTCATAATTGGACAGGCGGGGAAAAAAATATTTGCAGTCACTGACATACTATGTATTTCATTTTGTGAAGAGGGATGACCTTTTATATATTTAGCTCCAAAGAACTATTTTAAATATCCTTTGTTTTTCTAACTTTCTACCTTTGGGATTTCTTTTTTGATTTACCTTTTTTTTTTTTTTTTTTAATTTGGTAAATAGCATGACTGCATTTAGCCATTTATTTACTTATTTGCTAAAAAGACACAGACAATTTTAAAACCATAAAGACTCTGAAATGGTCTTCTTACCTACTAATATTTTTTTTTTTTTTGAGACAGAGCCTCAAGCTGTCACCCTGGATAGAGTGCTGTGGCATCACAGCTCACAGCAACCTCCAATTCCTGGGCTCAAGCCAGTCTCCTGCTTCTGCCTCCCAAGTAGCTGGGACTATAGGCGCCCCCCACAACGCCCGGCCATTTTTTGGTTGCAGCCATCATTGTTGTTTGGTGGGCCCGGGCTGGATTCGAACCCGCCAGCTCAGGAGTACATGGCTGGTGCCTTAGCCCGTT
>CAUYRH010164062.1:0-16470 GCA_963574655.1 Perodicticus potto | reverse complement strand
CAGGCGCCCGCCACAACGCCCGGCCATTTTTTGGTTGCAGCCGTCATTGTTGTTTGGCGGGCCCGGGGCTGGATTCGAACCCGCCAGCTCAGGTGTACGTGGCTGGCGCCTTAGCCCGTTGAGCCACAGGCGCCGAGCCTGATGTATCATTCTATAGCAGTCCAAGAAGGGGCACCCTAATTTAGGATTTTATGATCAATTAAAAAATAATTTATTAAGAACTTTGGTAAAAAAAGAGAACTTTGTGCATTTTAGTAAACTGTTAATTAGGTAAACATTACAGACCACAAATTATGTAAAACTTAACAGTTTAGTTAAGTTCCCCACCACCACCACCACCACTATTATATCCTGAGCACCTAGAACAGTGCTTGGCACATAGTAGGTACTTAAATACCTTATGTTGCTAATTGAGTCCACTAAAGAAAGGGGTTCCGATAGCCTCAAAAAGGAATCAGCAAGCTCTCTGAGCAGGAACAATGGTCTCTGTCGGTGCTGGCCTGGGTTCATCCCTCCTGGCCTGCAGACTCCCTAAGAGCCCTCTTTGTTCTTGTCCCATGCTGCTCTGTACCAGGAGGTCACTGTCTTGTGCCAGGATTCACATTACTACTTGCAGAAATTGGTCTCTGCTTATCCCCTTAGCCAAAATCCCTACTGAGTAGTCTCTCTGTCCATGTAGGCAGAGGGGACAGTGAATGTCTGCTGGTGTGATTTCCATTTTTTTCTGGGCAGGCTTCTCTCCTCTATTTGAGAGGTACTGGCACCTGACCCACCTCTGTTTTGATCTGCACATTCTCCCCTGCTGGGGTACCCTTCCCTGCTGGGGTGCCCTGAGGCTAATGGAGAAGTCTCCTCCATTAGAGGGAAGAACAACCTCTGAGTGGGATTTGAGCCAAAAATGGTTTGCCCAACAGGCAGAAACAGGTTCCCTGGATGCCGCTGCAGAAACAGGCCTGGTAGCTATAGCACCTTCAGCGTGTGCCTGTTTAAAGACTTCTTGCTCAATGTTGAGGAAGCCACCCGGCTCAGACACTAAGCAGCAAGTTTGCTTATGAGCTACCTTAATTCAATAGGGCAAATTGCTTCCCTCAAACATTGAGGGGGGAAGTTCAATACTGGTTAGAGTATGTAAGACAATTAAAATATATTTTTATGCTTGAGTTTGGGAGGTTTGGAGGGTTGAGAAGGGACACAAAGAAAGGGACTTTGTGGGGAGGGGGGAGGAAGACCTGGCCTGCTGAACCAGAAAGTCTGGAGGGCCCATAAAAATGTGGGTATGAAGTAGTCTAGGTAACCAGTGACCGATAGAAAGAGACAATTAATGGCCAGTAGGAAAGGGCAATACAGCCTGGCGGCCCAGAGAGGCCAGTGAAAGACTTGTAACTGATTTCAAACCAAGAGGATAGTTATACCCCTGCATGGCCCTTGCCTGTCTCTCTCTCTCACCTTCTCTCCTTCATGAGAGGGACCCACTTCCAACTCTCTTTGGAAGTGCTTTAAACTTTCTCTTTGTTCTTCCTAAATAAAATTTCTCATTGTTAGCCTAAAATTTGTGCAGGGTACTTTTGCTTTCTGTCCACACTGCCTGTGCTGCTCCACTTTATTTTTCGTTTCCACTCATTTTTGCTTTTGATTCCCACTGTGCCTCAGTTGAACTTTCTAGCTCAGCTGAGTAATCAAACCAGGTCAGCTGGGTTCAGGGAACCGGGACCCCTGACCCCCAAAGAGTTGTTCTTAGTTTAATTCTAGAACTTGCCACTACTGGTCATTCTTCTTCAGAATTCTTTTCTTCCTCCCTCAGTTGCTGTAGCTTTTTTAGAATGAAGTTCTATGGCTCCAGATGAGATGGAGGTCAAGAATTGGTTGCTGAGTTCCTTCTGAAGTTTCACGGAAGTCACAAGAGGCTCTTAGTACAGATCAAGGTGTTTCCAAACATTTGCATTTGTATACTCAGTTCTTAGAGTGCAGTGCACACATACAAAGTCTCATAAATGATACATAAATTCTCCATTTCTACATAAAAGCTTACTGTCCCTTCAACTACACTCAGGCCTGGAGGCTTAAATAAAATCCTTTCAGATTATTGTTAATGCTGTGCCTGATTCTGCAGCAGCTGTTGCTTTTGAACAATATGATGCTTCTCCTCCCCAGGAGAAGTCAAAAATGCCTCTTTTGTAGCACTTTCAACCTTTGTAGACTTGGGGAACATATAATAGACTGAGAAATGAAGCCCACCTTCCTATTTGGGAATTCAGTGCACAACTTAAAAACTATTGAGTTTAGCCACTTCCTGACATTGACTTTCATAGCAACAGTTTAATTTGGGGAAATCTGCTACCTCAAATGGCTAAAAGTATTTATGTGGAAAATTTTCCAAGTGATTGACTTTACTGTGTTGCTATTTTCTTTCCCCATGAATATGTGAGTATTTGGCTTCCTCCCAAGAGTTTTTCTGCATCACTTCTCTTTAGGCAAAGAAAATTTTCTATCCAGAGTTGTAGAAAGAGGCACCAAGAGTTTCCCCCTTTTAAGAGAAGACTTATTCGGGTTTAAAACATTGCATCTTTAAAAATGAAGAATTCGAGTGTGTCTCCTATGCCCTTGAATGTTCTTATGGCAAATCTTTAAGGCAGTCAGAGAGGCCTTGATCATCACTTTGGAGCCAAAGCAACTGTGGTCAGCTCTGTGCAACCTTCAGTTTCACTGGCATCAGCCTTGCTACAGGGCTTATCTCCATCCCTCGCTCACTGCCCGACCTCCCCCTAATTCTTCAGCCACCAGGCACTGTCTGCTCTTGCCAAGATCACCAATGACTCCCTATTGTTTAATCCAATAATTATTTTCCACTATAATTAATCTTTCTGAAGCATTTGACATTGTTGATCCCATTTTCCTTAGCTTCTTAGGACCAGCTACCCTCCTCATTCCCTAAATAGTTTCCTGTTCTTCTGTCTCTTTCTTAATTGTTGTTTCCGTGGGAATCCGTCCCAGGCCTACTTCTCGTCTTACACTACGCTGTGGTCCTGGAAGATGGCATTTGCCGTGGTGGCTTCAAATCCATTCTATTGATAAGATTCCCCATCTATTTCTTCAACCCAGATTCTGTGAAGACAGGTCTGTGTCTAAACTGAGCCTAGTCCCTTCTCTTCCCTGTTTTTCTTTTAAGTTCCAGTTTTAGGGAGGAATAACATTGTTCACTGTTCAAGACAGAAATCGTCTTCATCTTTCTCTTTCTTTGCTCCCATAAAATAAACTCACATTTTCTATTTATTTTCTTTCTATGTATTGTTAAAGCTGTGTCTTCTTGGGCACTCCTGCCAGTGCTTCTCCTGCACCCCCGATCAGGAGATCATCCATGCCTGTCTGGCTTGCCCTCTCTAGGCTTGCCTGCATACCGTCCTCCATGTCACAGGAGAGATTTTTCCTGATCAGAGGCCCTCAGACTTGCGGAGCCCCCACAGTCCTGCTCCTCTTCTTTCTCCAGCCTCAGTTCTGGACACTCCCCACCTTGCACTATTCATTTTTGCTCATGCTGAATGTCTCTCTCACCTCTGGGCCTTCCTATGCTTTTTTTTTTTTCCTGTCTGGAATATTCTTTCTATTCTCTCTCCTTTTGGTGCATTCTTCTCCTTTTTCAGATCTTATATTCAGAGCACTTCCTTTCGGGTAGTCTCCTGAGATCCTCAAGTCTGGCGAAGGTAGTCTCCTGGCGCCTCTGCCCCACTGGGCCGTGAGAGCATGTAGCACAACCGCCTGGGTCTTTGTATGCCCAGTAGACCGTCAGCTCTACAAGGAGAGGAGCATGCCTCCTGTGTTGACATTGGATTGCCGGTGCCCAGCACGCGCTTGATGGATGGCAGGTGCTCAATAACTACCTGTGAAATGAGTGAATGAACCTCAAAGTAACAATGAGTCAGCCTGCCTTACCACATAGGTACAAATGCCTCCCTCTCCTTTGCAATTTCTTCCTCACTAGTCAAGCTCCCCTGACTGTAACAACTATTACTTTTCCACAAAGTAGACAAAAACTTTGTTGCAGACGAAGCAGCCTATATATCCCAGAGGAAGGGAAACTTTCCAAAGGTTCTGAGAATTAGCATATGGTAATTGTCAAATCCCAGGGTATCTTTTAATTGAACCTTCACAGTAGTTTTAGCTCATACTCAGTGCTTAAATGGAGTAGAACCTCATTAGGGAGGCTGTGTGATGCCTTCATGAGAGGAGAGAAGGAGAAATAGAGCTTTCCGTGAGAGAAAGGAAGCATCATGGTTGGTGGGCTCCTTAACCATGTGCACCGACTGGGGGAGGACACCCATGGCCATCAAGGGAAGTTAGGATTTTCCTTCTAAATTTCATCCTGTATTTTGTATTTTACACGGGTCGACAGCATACTTCCCTCCTTCCCTTGCTGTGTGCTTCTGCTTTAACGCCAGCCTCGTGAGCAACCTGTTACTAGTGTATTCCTCCCCAGGACCTTATCTTCCCAAGGAAGCCCTGTGACTGCCAGGCTCAGCCAACCCTGTACTCGCTCTCTGTGCTTGGAAAACCAGCCTCCACCTCCACCCTCATCCTCCTTGCTCACCAAAACCTAATCTCTGAGACCTCGTTCATAAAGCTTTTACTGAGTTGTAGCCATCCCTCCCCAGCCCAGCACGTGGTCTTCTGCCCTTGCTCAATTATTTGTGTCTCTCTTAAGGCATCTTAAGACGTCTTTTCCAGTTCCTAGGTATGTCGTCATCTCTATGTTAACCTAGAAACTTGAGGGCAGAGTTTTTGCTCAGTGTGCCACACTGTCTAGCACTGGGTCCAGCACACAGTAGGTATTCAGAAGTCAGCGAGAGGGATCCGGGAGAGGAGAAGGCGTGGTTAAGTGCATGGTGTGGGGAGCGTAAGGGGTGAGTATGGGCTCTGTTGCCGGTTGTCCTGGGTTTCAATTCTGCTTCTGCCACTTACTGGGCACAAAACTTTGAACAAGTTACATCACATGCCTATGCCTTTATCTCTTTATCTATAAAATGGAATAAAAATAGTACCCCAATATTTGACTCTTATGAAGTCTAAATGAGCTAAAACATAAAGCACTCAGCTCAAGACCCGATACATAGTGAATACTCAGTAAATGTCAGAATACAGAATATGAAAGGTCTAGTGAATATACCTTCATGGAAAATGCAGGTGTGCACCCTAAGGGTGCAGGACATTTGTGACTGATGTCACAAAAAGAGCTAAATCTGAACCATCAATGGTGGAAGATGGAGGCAACCAGCTAATACTCCCCTGAGAACCCAGGCTCCTTCTCTTCTGAAAACATGACTTCCATGTCTATAATAGAGAATAGAAGGAGAGCTTGGGCAGGATGGTGGTAAGGGAGGTTTCCCAGAAAAGGGCAGCAGAAGGGGCCAAATGAACTTGGTACTTAACTGTATCCTGTTTTAAGATCTGATGATTTTAAGGGGGATGGAACATAATCTAAGGGAAAGTCATGTTTTTGCTGCCACCTATAGATGTCAAACTGCAATTTTTAGTTTCTTAACATGCGCACGTTCCCACTAAGAAAGGGACAATATAAGTGGCTATATCTAAAGTTTAGTTTAAGTGCTAAGTGAAGCAATTTAAGATTAGCTGCAACCGTGGCAGCCAACAGTCATTCAAGGTTAATAAAGTGACTTCCATGAGGAGTGAGAGGAACTGAATTTTACCCCCATGATTTCCTGCATTTGTTTGATTTTTATTAGAATTACTGTGAATTGCATTTTATGGTGTCTTATATTGTTTAAACATGAGAAATCAACCAAAAGTAAGTAAAAACAAGTTGTGGTAGTGACATCTCTGCAATGCTCTCTACTCTTATACTGTTACCCATATCATCTTTAAGATTATCATGATAGTTTCCAACTTCCCTATATGTTATTTTTAAAGGGTTAAATATAGACAAGAATTATTGGAAAAGCGCTTGATGGAGAAAAAAGAAGCAGCCCTTCAAGAAGCGCATGAAGATGAAGAGAGAGTGCGGCGGCTGGAAGCCCTTAGGAAACAGGTGTTTTTAATTTGGGAACTTTCATGGATGGTTTAAAAGAAAATTTCTAAGTGCTCTTAATAACATTATTGCTGGGGCTTAGTTCATGACATCTGCTATATAAAATGTAACTTTTCCAAATTGGGACACTGATCTTCATTCCTAAGAGCAATTATATTGAACTATTTCTAGTGTCTCAGTATTTCAAAAGAACTTTATCAGCACCTCTTAAAAAGCTCTCCTAAGATTTAACTGCGTCCTTATCACCTCTCGCTTATTAGTTGAACAGTGTCCAGTTATAGCAGTGAAACCCTGAATCTACTTGAAGGATTTTACTGTCTTCAAAGATCCTGGTAGAGCTGATAATCCTCTCTGGCATAGGAACCTATGTTTGGAAATATTCCACAATCAACAAATATATTAACAAACCACTTTAAAAAAAATACTCTTTTGTGGAGAAATAAAATTCACCCGCTGCCTTGCCGAGAGAAAGTAGGCAAATGTAGATTGAGGTAGGTAATACATGGCAACAGCGGGAATTTAGGAACTTGGAAAGTGTGATGCATTTGCTTTACTTGGTAATTGTTGAGAGTTTTGAACTTGAAATGATTGGTTCAGCTCACAAGTTCTAAAATCTTCATTGACATCATTTCCCAGCTAATAAGAAACAACTGTCTAGTCTTTCTCCTGTGTCACTGAGAATCATGGATAAGAACTTGGCCTCTGTTGTTCTTCAAACCAGTTCTGTACTCCCTGACATTGGAAATGTAGGTCATTTGCTTGTTCTCTCTTAATTTCCTTGTCTGAAGAAATGGGAATAATAATAATGGTACCTGCTTATAGGTTTGCAGTGACATGTGTTCAAATTTATTGCGTATTTACTAAGTGTAAAGCCCTCTTTGGACTGCTCTTGGGTGTCATTTTGTTTAATCTTTACAGTCCTATGATGTAGGTATTGTTACGTCCCAGTTTTACAGAAGAGGAAACAGAGGAGGCACGGAAGTTAGGGGTTTTTCCCAAAGTCACGCAGCTAGTAAATGTCATGTTGATTCAAAACAAGGCATTACAGTTTGAATGAGATGGTATAGATGCAAAGCCAAGGCATACAACTCCACATCACCATCATCTTTCATAAAGTAGACTACAGAGATAGATGCAAAGCAAAGAAATATAAGTCTTGGTTATCTTAGATCCTACAAAATTTAAATGATTCAATCATTAGCAAATAATTATATGCCATGGCCTTCTGGGAACAAGACTTGTCACTATTATGAAACATATTCTTGTTCAAAATATAACTTTGATAACTACAGTCTATATAATTAGAATTCTTTCCACCTGTGAATGCTTTGAAAGGAAATAGCTGAACCTGTTATCTGTAATCAGTGTTTAGAACTAAAGTATAAGATACTTTAGCTAGAAAAACTAATAATTAAAGTGTGTTCAACCTTCAGTTATTTCATTACAGTTTCTAAATGGCATTAAAAATGCCATTTTCTTCATGCTAATTCTTGACTTTGGGAATTGACAGGCAGGTGTTATTAATGGTGCATATCATTTACAAAATTAGTGACTTCTTTTCATTAAGATGCTGGTTTGAATTACCATAAAGGACAAGGGCATTTGGGTTAAAATGACTGAAGTTTTTCAGTAGAAAGGGAACAATAGTTTACGGCAGTCTCTGGGAATCTAGTAGCCTGGTGCAATGGAAATTCACCCATCTTGCTCCGTAATGCCAACACACTCAAGTTTACCTACAAATGATGTTGTTGACTCATGTAAATGACCCAGGCAAAGATCTCAACCAATGGAGGATTATAAAGCCAAGAGTTTGAGGATGTGCCTCAAAAACACCAAAGAGGATGAAAACATTTTTGAGGATGTACCGAGAAAAACACCAAAGAGAAGGAAAAAGGGGCAGCACTGATGAGGCAAAGTGCCTACATTCTCAAAAGGGACCAAGAAATCTACATTTTATACAAAAGAAGGAAGGGACAGAAGCATCAGTTATGTAGATGTCCCTTGTTAAGTGGAAAAATGTCTGATTCTGTGTTGTCTCCAGTTCTGTTACCTGTAAGATAAACTGGTGATTCTTTATGGGGTGGAATCAGATAGGCTTCGTTTTAGGTGCAGAACACAGGTGCAATTTGCACGTCCTCACTTGTGGAAGGTCAGTAAAGAACTTCCTTAATGAATGAGCTTTGGAGCCAGTTCCTCCCAGGTACCTGAGGCGGCTGTTCCCCTCTCTTTTGCACAGGACTTGAGGGGTGGCCCTGAGACTCCGCTTTCCTCTTTATCTTGTGCTGTAGATCCGGCTCAATCACATTAAACTTTCTAGAAAACTTCATGGGATTGTTGCCATAACCATAAATTGCTAGTAGTTAAAAAATGGTTTTTTAAAATTATTTATTTATTGAATTTATTTTTTACTTCTGCTGACTTTCAAGGTGGTTGAGTATGTACGTCTTCTATGTAAGATTTTCTGTGACTTCATATCAGAAAGAGATTATTATTTGAAATTAATTAAAAATTATAATTATTCAATCATTAGCAAATCATTCTATACCATGGCCTTTTACTGTTTTGTTTTATTTTCTTTCAGCTCCATCACAGATCTCTAAGCCCGGCCTGGTTTTACTATTCTTTGTGCCCATTCCTCTTAGGTTTCATCTCTAATGGGCATTAGAGACCAGCAAGGTTGACCAGAAGTCTTTTGCTTGTCTCTGTCCCAGTAGCCATATCTTCCTTTCAGGTGGCTGTTGTTGCTCAATTTGATCGCGTCAGAATGATGTCGGACACAAAGGCATCGAAAGCTAGGATGGGCATTGAAACTGAAGAAGAATTTATTCTTCAAAAGCCACTCTTCACATTGAATACATACAATGAACAGCAGGTAATTATGAGAATTAGCATGACTGATGCCAAAACCATGATGATAATAATAAGAACTACAGAAATGGGCTCAGCCCCTGTGGCTCAATGGGCTAAGGCACCAGCCGCGTACACCTGAGCTGGCGGGTTCGAATCCAGCCCGAGCCCGCCAAACAACAATGACGGCTGCAACCAAAAAAAATGGCCGGGCATTGTGGCGGGTGCCTGTAGTCCCAGCTACTTGGGAGGCAGAGGCAGGAGTCTCGCTTGAGCCTAGGAATTGGAGGTTGCTGTGAGCTGTGATGCCACAGTACTCTATCCAGGGTGACAGCTTGAGGCTCTGTCTCAAAAAAAAAAAAAAAAAAGAGCTACAGAAATGTGTTTTGGGTTGCAAACCATTTTCAATATTTACATTTGAATATCACCCATACTATCATAATTTTTACTTCTAAGTGATATACATAATTACTACATAGTTCTTAATATTATAAAGTAGTTAATAGGTGATCGTAGAACAAAAGAGTATGCCTGAAAAGGCTATGAATCTGTCATTGAAAATCACTTTTTAATTAAAAAATAGCTTTATAAAGTTTATTTGAATGTTCTGCATTAATACTGTGTTTTTGTCGTTTAAATACTTCTCTGTTACAAAATATTAAAACTTTTTATGTTTAAATTCATAACATAAATCCTGTTAAATAAAGAGCTGATGATACTGATAAGACAAAGCAGAGGAAAACTTTCAGAAATTTAAACAAACAGAAGATAATACATCACAGCTGATGGTAAAACAAAATATTTTCTGTAGAAAAAGTGTTAAGGGGCTCTTTAACCACTTGTAGGAACTTAGGGTTTGTTTCGGTCTGTGCCTACAAATGAGAAGGAATTTTTAAAAGATGTTTTAGAGGATGGATTGAAGGGCTAGAAGATTGGAGGGAAGACAGATGAAAATTAGTGTCACTGACATTAAAGGAAAAAGTATGTGTTGATTTTACAAATCTAAGGAGAGAAGCTAAATGCTTATCTAATTACTTAAAAATAGATAGATTTCATTCATTCATCCACTGCCAAATAAATCCATTGTGCCTCTGCTTTTTGTGTTGCATACTTTGCCAGGTAATACACAGATGAAGAATTTATTTGTTTATTCATTGAATAAGTATCAATGGAACATATGCCGTATTCTGGTTCTCTGCAAGCTACCTGGGCTCTATCTAAACAAGACAGCCTGACCATGTAGAGGAACTGACTAGAGGACCCTGGAGGGAAAAGCTCCATGCACGGCAATAATGCCATGAGGGTGGGATCAACCCCACAGGGCAAGTCGGAGCTGCCCCAGCAGGTTGAAGGGAATAAATGGCTGGCCCTGACTGGGGAAGTCAGGAAGTGTCAGAGAGGAAACTTCTGAGTCCTCGCTCAGTCAGGGGTTTTTGGTAGTAGTAACGACATTTCCTCCAGATGACTTATGATAAAGGGCATGAGTTAGGGGCATGTACAGGGAGAGGGAGTAATCAGGAGGATGCCGGCTGCTTTCCAGATGCCGGCTGCCAAAGTGAGAGGGAAGCCGGGGCTTGTCATGCAAAGTCAGAAGCTGGAAGAGTCTTGTGTAGCTGGGCAAAGGAGTGAAGGGTTTGAGCCAGCAGAGGGTGGAATAAGTCCTTTCCTGGTGTGCCTTCTTCAGTGTGAGGTCCATGACAAAGGACATATGACAGGTTCTGGGGGATGCGCCTGGAAACATGGGTTAGGGTCAGACTCTCCTGTAAGCAGATGCCAGACTTTGAAGCAGGCAAATTACATGTGGTTATGCCCTGCACACATAAAGTTTTGGTCAGCAAAAGACCATGTATGCTATGGTTGTCCCATATCTTATGGAGACTACAATGGAGCTGAAAAATTCCCATCATCTAGTGGCACTGTACCCTCCCAGTGCAAAGCATTCCCTTTTCTATGTTTAGAGATACAAACACTTATCACTGTGTTACAATCATCTCTGGTATTCAGTGCAGAAACGTCATATGGTTGGTAACCTGGGAACCATATGCTGTACCAGGTAGCTGAGCTGTGCAGCTATACTGTCAAGGATTGGGTAGGAACACTCCATGATGTTCACACAGTGGTGGGAATCATCTAATGATGCATTTCTCAGAATGTATCCCCATCGCTAAGTGACACATAACTGTAATCGGATTTATGTTTCAGCCTTGTGTCCAGAATGGAAAATTAGAGAGAGTGAACATGGATTGGGGTGAGGTCCTTTTAAGATAGCAGAGCCCTCCTCATAGAAGTGGTGGTGCAGGGGCTATGAATGGCTCTGGCTGAGAGGGAGAGGGAACAAGAAAGTGAGGATGATTTCCAAGCTAGATAGCAAGTTTTATTGGGGAGAGGCTGCATTTTTGGATTCAAATCCACATCCAGTATTTATTGGCTGGGTGCAGTTGTGTAAGCTATTAAAATCTTGTCTATTTTCTTCATCTGTAAAATAATTATTTGCAAGGTCCTTGTGAGGATTAGAGATAATAAATGTCAACTGCCTAGAATATCGCCTGATACCCAGGAGTAAGTTATAATCATTCAGTGGTGTTACCATTAACCATATAAGAATAGGGTAGGAAAAAAAAAAAAGAATAGGGTAGGAAAAACGGACTTGGGGAGAGAGAGAATTTATTTTATTCATGTCATATTTAGGGTGAAAATGTCTGCTACACATTTGTAAGAAACTGCTTTGCTGTATCTAGGGAGGGGAGCTGGGGAGATGGAGGGCTCCGTTTCACTTGCTAGCTCGTCAAATACAGAATAATGAAAAAGTCTTAAATCCCACAACTCTGGAGCAGAGAGAGAGTTGAATCCTGGAGATGACTTGGGAATCAATACTGCACAGGTTGGACATGAGTCCTTGGGAATAGGTGAGAGTGACCAGGGGGAATACACTGAGGTAGACGTGGAGACACTTAGGTCTAAGGCTTAAATTCATTGCTTCTCAGACACAAATCTCTGTATTATTCTTGACTTCTTTCTTACCCTTGCCCCTAGACCTGTATCTGATCAGCTGCCAGGTTCTATTGATTCTTCCTTTCACAATGTTTCTGACAGTTACCTCTTTGTCACTTTGGGCATTAATTACTTCATGTCTAGACAATTGTAGTAAACTCCTAACTACTTTCCTTGCCTCCATCTCTCTTCCTGCTACTTTAATTTATTCTGAACTTATAATTAGATTCATCTTCCTATGCAAGCATAATGATTATATTATATATATATTTTTTAGAGATGAGTCTCACTTTGTCGCCCTTGGTAGAGTGCCGTGGCGTCACAGCTCACAGCAACCTCTAGCTCTTGGGCTTAGGCAATTCAGTTGACTCGGCTTCCCGAGTAGATGGGACTAAAGGTGCCTGCCACAATACCCAGCTAATTTTTGTTGCAGTTTAGCCAGGGCCGGGTTCAAACCCACCACCCTCGGTATATGGGGCCGGCGACCTACTCACTGAGCCACAGGCGCTGCCCCACAATGATTATATTATTAATACTTTAAGGCCAAAAACAGAAGCAGAACCACAAGAGCTCCTCAGACTCCCTGGCATGGCCTCACAAGCCTTTTAAATTGAGGTTCCAGACTGAAAAGTATACTTTTCCAGTGCTCCTCAATGGTACCCAGGGCTCTACCCAAACTACCCTTATTCCAAATTGACCTGTTTCCCCTGTAATTTCTATGGACCTTCTTTTCTCATTAGAGGTCTCTTCTTCCTCTTGCTTTAAAGAACAAGTTGGAATTTAAGGTTAGTTAACTGCTTCTCCTTATTTGAGTCTATCCTCATCCTACCAGCACCACGAGACATACCTCCAGGTTTTATTACTCTTAGGGCATCTGCCACATGTTGCCATGAACTAGTTATCTGTGTTCTTATTATCCCCATTTGTTTAGAAGGAGGGAGTGATTTCACTAAACTATTATCACATCCTCTCAGGCAGCGGTTCTCAACCTGTGGGTCGTGACCCCTTCGGGGGTCTCCTGCGTATCAGATATTTACATTACGATTCATAACAGTAGCAAAATTACAGTTATGAAGTAACAATGAAAATAATTTTGTGGTTGGGGGTCACCACAACGTGAGGAACTGTATTAAAGGGTCACGGCATTAGGAAGGTTGAGAACCACTGTTCTAAGGGAACTTCAAGTTCGTATAAAATGCCTCATTAGGTAAAATCCATATGTGGATACCTTCTTATCACTGCAGATACTGTCTGTTGACATTTAATATTCATAGAAGGAGGGGAAGAGGAATAAGATCCAATCAGCTGTAAATTGAAACAGAAATTGAACTACTCAAATGTCTACTCCCACTTAGAATCAGATTGATGGAGGCATTTTCTGGTAACAGAAGCCTTGCAAGAAAAGGTTGTATTGATTTTGTTTTTCAAGTAGAGGCCATGTGTTTAAACTTAATTTACATATTGCCAAATGACAGAGAAATTAAATGTCTGTTTAAAAACAGACGTACAGGTTGTGGCTTAGATTTATTTCAATCAATGATTATCTGCATTTTATAATTCAAGCCAGCAATAAGTAATGAATCGATGATAGTACAGAAAATAAGCTTCTTTTACCTTATCTTTTAATAATGTATTTTAATGTATTCTATTTTCAATAATTCAGTATACAGTATTATAGACATCCCACGTTGGAAAGCACTGATCTACTAGAAAGGAATAAAGTCAAAAAAGTTTGAGCAGCCAGCTGCCGTGGCTCACACCTATATGTAATCCTAGTACTTTGGGAAGCCAAGGTGGGAGGATCACGTGAGGGGCAAGGAGTTTGAGATCAGTCTGAGCAATATAGCAAGACCTTGTCTTTACCAAAAATAGAAAAATTAGCTGGGCATGGTGGGGTGTGCCTGTACTCCCAGTTATCTGGGAGGCTGAGCAGGGCAGAGGGATCACCTGAGCCCGGGAGTTTGGAGTTGCAGGGAGCTGTGATGATGCTACAGCACTCCAACCTGGGAAACAGACCAAGACTCTATCTCAAAAAGAAAAAAAAAAAGAAAATGAAAAAGGGTTTGGGCATTTCCAGTAAAAGGAATCAGAACATAGTCATTGTATTCACAAAGTTTATTATCATCATCTAGTTACCTATTCAGCAAAAACAAATTAGGCAACTTGAAAAAATGTGTAACTAAATGTTAAAATTTCCTTTAATTCAATGAATTGCTGCTTACTTAAATTGTATTTTATTTCTACAGATAATTTCTGACCCTAGAATTCGCTTTGAGTTAGCCCTTCGAGAAGCTGGACTTCATAAAGCAATTTACGCCAGAGAGATGTTACCAAAAATCAGTCCTCAAAAACCTCCACGAAAGGATATGGAGTCTTCTGTATTTAAAATATAGAGCTTATCCTCAAATCTTACTATATGTAAACAAGTTTTTTTCTTTGAAAACATTTATATAAATAATAATTACCACTTTCTAAAATTTTAAAAAATATCAGGCATAGAAATTGTAGCAGCTATTAAAACAACTTTGCCTTTCTTTGAGGATTGTTAGAATTTTATGCACTAAGTCCTGTGTCTTTACCTAATAGCACCAAATCCCCCACAATTATGAACTTCATTAAGGTCCACATGGTACATGGACCATAACAGGGTAACTACATGTTGAAGTTTGTGTAGCCACATGAAAAGAGGTCAAATCAACCGTTTGTGAGAATTCTGAACTATGTACTTGCTACCTGCCAGCGTTCATTTCTGCTTGTTATTTCAGAATTTGACTTTTTTAATTACGGAAGCTTCATTATCATTAATACTTCTATTATTTCTTGATTATTATAAGAGGATACTCAACCTTTCTCTGAATTTAGAAACCAATTTGGTACACCATGTTTACTGCAAACCAATCATCCAAACAATTTCATTTCTCAAATTAGCCCTTAAGGACAAATTATAAATTAGAAATGGCATTTCAAGCAGGGGACTATCTGTTTGATTTGGAAAAATTTGTATTTGCATGATTGTTTAGAAGGTATATTTAAAAATTTATAATATTTGGAATGCTGTCAAAAGTTCCAAGTTATCTATTAAATATTTATAATATATGATTTTATAGAAAAGGAGTCTTTCAAATAAACCTCAACATTAATTTTTGGCTACTTCCATATAAGCAGTTATTCAGCCAAAATAGCAAGTCAGAGGTGTTATAAGTTGCCACCGTTACTATTAAGAAACCAGCTCCGTTTTTCTCTCTATTGCTGCCCCCTGCCGTTTCCCCTTCACTGTCAGCCGGATGTTACAGTGTCCATGCAGTTATCAGAATAACATAAAAAAAATGACCAGTCCAACTGATGGAATCTTCTTCAGCTTGGAGATTGTCCCCAGTGTCATGGGCATAAGTAATATAAGAAGTACAGCCCATCAAAGTCAACTTTTACAAAGATTCTTTTTTTTTTTTCATACTGATCCCTTTTATTTTTTTATTTATTTATTTTTATTTTATTTATTTATTTATTTTATTTATTTATTTATTTTTATTTATTTATTTATTTATTTATTTTTATTTAATTATTTTTTATTGAGTCATAACTGTGTACAATGATTCAAGCTTGGAGTACAGTGTGCGGGCTTCCCATACAAAGATTCTATGGGCAGAACTCTTATCTACTTGCCAAAATTCATTCTAATACCCTCCCAGCTGCATCATAACATCTTATAAAAAGAAGGAAAGGAGCCTTTAACAAGAGGCAGGTGCCATCCTGGGGGTGTGTCCCAGGGTCACAATGTTCTTTTAGGAGCCCTCAGCTTGCTTGATGTGAAGCCTCAGACCATAGACCCAGGAAACCCCTGCCACGTCTGAGCCCATCCTCTACACAGCAAGAGGCTGGTGATGCTCAGAGTCTCCGGTCCTCCCCAGAATCACCCATGGTGCTCTCCACGGGGTTATGTTCCAATTCCAGCTGATTATCATCTCTTTTACACTTTCCAACAGTTAAGACTAGGAGTTAGTTATAGCATAGCCAGAGTTGGCACCACTATTTTGAGAACAATAGCGTTGATACATAGATGAAAACCATTAGTTGAGATTTGGGCAGCAGCCTAGCTTCTGACTATACCCAAGCTCAGACCATATTTTCTCTTTAAAAGAATTATATTAATAAGAGTCACCATTCACTAAGCACAAACTGTGGGCTCAGCAGTATACACACATGTGTGATTCACATATATCTCATTTAACCATCATAACAACTCTTTCAGATCATTATCTACATTTTACAGATGAAATAACCTCAGAAAGGTATAATAATGTGGTCTAGATTGGTTGTTGGCAAACTTGGGTTATTAATTTAGTAAGTTCTGATCAGCAGTTTTCAAATGATACAAAAGAGGACAAAGAAATCTGGACCAGCCTGGCCAATATAGCAAGACTCTATCTCTACAAAAAATAAGAAAAATTGTCCAGGGATGGTCCTGCATGCCAGTAGTTTCAGCTACTTGGGAGGCTGAGGTAAGAAGATTCTGTAGCCCAGGAGTTTGAAGCTAGACTGGGTGACAGAGCAAGACTCTGTCTTAAAAAAAAAAAAAACAACCAAAAACCAAAATC
>CAUYRH010164061.1:0-31533 GCA_963574655.1 Perodicticus potto | reverse complement strand
CACATATGCACCACAAGTGTGATCTCACCCTTTATCATCACTCCAGTGGTTTTAATAACGTCTTATAAATAAGCCAATATATTCAAAATGCTCTGTCTGGCTCAGACTACCCTTCCCAACCTTCAGACTTACAAAACAAGTAGTGTTTGACACCTCAAAATTAACATGCTCCGTTTGGTTTTCCTTTCCAGATTTACGTTCTTCAATTTTTCAATAAATGGCTCCTGAACCTATCCAGTTACTTTTGCAGGAGGCTAGGAAGAGGCGTGCTTATAATAAGTACGCACTAAATATTAACATTGATCATCAGCTTCCAAAAACTCAGGGTTAATATTTGTCACTTGTTAAATTATTGAACCATTATTAGTCATAAAATAGATTTATTTTTTGAGACAGGATCTCATTCAGTCACCCTGGCTACAGTGATGTCATCATAGTTCACAGCAACCTCCCACAATCCCATCCTCAGTCTCAAGAGAGCCTCCTCCCTCAGCCTCCCAAGTAGCTGGGACTACAAGTACATACTCCCACAGCTAGCTAATTTTTTTAATTTTTTGTAGAGATGAGGTCTAACCATTCTTCCCAGGGTGGTCTCAAAATTCTGGGCATGAGCCATCCTCACGCTTTAGTTGCCCAATATGCTGGGATTGTAGGCATGAACCACCATCCCCAGCCTTTATAATAGATGTTAGAAAGATAATTCATTATAAATGAATGGATAAATATGACAATTTCAGGTGGTGATAGGTGCCATGAATAAAATGAGACATGAAATTATGACTCATCATGTATAAGGGTTGGAGGGCACAATCACAGATTGGATGGCCTAAAAAGGTTGACATTTCTGCTGAGTCCTAAATATCCACTCATGCGAAAACGTCTTTGGGAGTCAATTTATGAGGAAAACTAAAAATCTGTTTTTAAGATTACTCTTTAAGCAGTAAGTGACACACGGAAATAGGGTCCTAGACGACTCAAGTACATTTTTTGTTTTGTACCTGTCAGATGGTACACTCTAAATCTAGTAAGGCTCTATTTTTCTGAAAGTCCAGCAAAATTATCATAATTCCTCAAGCAATATTTTTACTTCTTTCTTTGCAGATGGGACTAATGGGGACCATAAACAAAAAGACCTTTGAAGAAGAGGGGAAGGAAAGGAAAGAAGAGCCAGGTATCGGAGTGCCTACTTAATAGATCAGACACTTTTTTATAATAGATACTTTAATTTATAATGTGCATATATTAATTTAATCATTTCACAAGAGCAGAAGTTGTAAATTGCTTTATTCCCATTTCTTCAAACGTGGCTCAGAAAGGTTGCTGCATGCTTCAGATCTCATAGCTAGAAGAGCTTGGCTTGGAAGTCTTCCTGATTCCAAAGTCTCAATTCATAGCCTGCTACTTACCACTCTCACAAACAAGGAACTCACCTTATTTATTACCAACGCTATTGCTGTTGTTGACCGCGGTAGTGATGATGTCGTTATTCTGCAAGTACTTGCTTCCTGTCAATCTTAAATTCACCTCAGTCAAAGCAAACTCCGTATCTGTAAGTTGACTTGTGTCCTTCTGCTTTACAGAAGGCTACTCTAATATTTGCGTTTCGACTGTGTTACTTTTAAAATTTTTAGTTAGATCACTATTATCATAGCCATCTCATTTGTAATTAATGTTAAATATACACACAAACTTCACTCCAACAGGCATGTCTTTAACATGAAAAAATAGTTTGTCTGGTTTTCTATTGTACTTAACAAAATAAAACAATTTTAATGCATTGTGGTTTTAAGTTAGAGCACCGTGATCACTGGGTTGCTGACAGAGAGGGTAAACATAACTAGCTGTCTTGTCATTGCATAGATGCAGCCTTGGCATCAATCTCTTGATTTGTCTCAAGGGGAAGGAAGGGAGTGAATGTGAATTTATATGGCATCAGAAAAAATTCTAATTTGATTGCATGGAAGTTCATTTTGAATGCTTTATTATATATTCCCTTACTGCAATCATTCTTAACAAACTTGGAAGGTTTGGATAAGTAACCAAAATGGGTCAAATAAAATTTGCCTTGAAACTTCTCTTATAGCCTCCAAAATAAACACAACGAAATTAGCCTAAGCTATCCATTCCCTCATTTCACCAGTCACTAAATCAGCTCTAAAAAGGTTACTCTTTACTAAGTTTCCACAAGTAAGGACTAGGATATTAAAACTATACATATTCAGAAACTATTTGAGGATCATACATACTATTATTTTAGTATGTATAGTATCCGAAAATACATAACAAATAAGGGCAAACAAATCTTCTTAGAACTTGAAGATAAAAAACATCTTATCCTGAGATTCTCCTAATAACAGAAGCCATAATTGCTCTGAGAGAGATGGAGTACTTTCCTATTGAGCAAAAAAAAGTTCCAAAAGAAAAAAGAATCATTCATCTCAAGGAATGTTTAATTAAATTAAAAAAAAAAAAGAAAGGCATCAAGAATAGCATTTGAAAACTCATGTATTAGGAAAACACTTTTGAAAAAATATAAGGGAACTTTCTTTCAATTTCATATGTCAGTGAATAACTCACTTTCCCATTCTGATTTGATAACACTTGGGCTGAGTTAAAAGAAAATATGAAGTGTTCACTGGAAGTGCGAAGAGGTCATAAACTTAAATCATAAAATATTTGCAGATTTTATTCTTTAAGTCCTTGCTGCATAGTTGAATAGTTGAGGTATGACATAATTAATCTCTTCTTAAAGGACAAAAATAGTATTTATTTTAAGAAATTCTCATCTGTGTAGTCCCAGCATCTTGACTTTCTATGTCTTTAACTGCTTTGCGTCTCCCAATTCTGAACTGATTTTAGAAATTCTTGTTCTGAAGCAGAAAGCGGAATCTCCTTCCCTGTGTAAGGCTAATTCGTCTTCCAGTGCATGATTCCCACTCCCGCTTTTATACTCGGGAACTTAGCTGTAGTTAATAATCCTTCTCACGGCTTCATCAAAAACAACTTTGTCACAATGGCTTCTTACCTTCTCATAAAAAGTGCTCAAATTTTTTTCATATTAAAAAACAGTTCTCTCTTGATCTTATTTCTCCTTCTATGTAAGCAGAAGATTACATTTTTTTACCATTCTTTGGAGGCCACTTCTGAATGTTATCCTTCTCGTTTTCTCTCCTTCTTATTTATCAAACCTCCCCTAAACTGGAAGAGAATAAGTGATTATGAGAAAGATCTAATTTGATTTTTATTATTCCTTGACCTGTTAAAGTATGTGATTACTTTATGTCACTACACTTCATAGTTACATCAATATCTGCGTTGTTAAACACTTAACAAATATCATATGATGTAAACATTTAAAACATGGGAAATAATTAGGTCAGAAGAAAATCAACAAATTAAAGAGACTGGTAACAGAATCCAAAAGATGAATAGCTATTAATCTCACAGTTACTTATAACTTTAATTTATCCTTCACTCAATTCATATTCTTATAAGGTTTTTCTAGAGATTCATTCAAAATTACTTCAAAGAAATAATCATTAAGGGAGAATACAAAAGGCTATATAATACATAAATTGTTTTCATTCTTTAAATAAAAAATGGAATATTAATCTAGCTCTACTAATGTGAAAAAATATTTCATGTAAGTATAATTAAACCCCTACAAGATATAGTGATGGTCTATTAATATTATTCAAAAAGAGCTAAAATTACCTTTAAAACTGTTTGCTTAATTACAGGGAGTGTGTGTGTGTGTGTGAGGGGGTATACATATATATGCATATTTCATGCAAATTAAGAAATTCAGATAAATTTCACCAATCAAAACACAAGATGCTAAGCTCTAAAACATGCCTTTGGTTCATAGCTTAGGTATGATCTATTTTAAGACAAAACTGCTATATGCTGTTATTTATTTCCAGGTGCAATAACATCCATTTACTTTGAAGACTGATTAAGATAGAAGAACTTCATGACAAGAAAAAAGCAGGTACTCTACCAATCAAACTGGAGTCTGATACAGACTGCCAAAAATAGCAGAGAAGACTCAGTAAGAGAAAATGTCAGATGATATTAAGCACTCATATGTGGTTTGTTAATACTGTAAGTCATGAAATTAATTTAAGAATGTAACTTAACATTTTGAACCCAAGACATATTAAGCTTACAGTTGATGTCTTTTTTTTGGAAGAATTAACTTAATAAAATACATTAATAAAACTGACCACTTAATTAGATACTTGTATTTGTTTTCTGTATATTTTCCAGAGAAAATGAATAACAAACAAAATAATTAATTTAAGAAAAAGGTAGAAAAGTCATCATTCACATTCTTTATGCTCATTCTAATTAACTTCCAATGCTTAAGGACTTGGATATAAAGTAGGTTTCTACTCAATTAAAAAATTATCATTTAAATACTTTATTTATTTGCTTGTTCTGCTGTTGCACTGGAGATAAATTATAAGATGATAAGGACTCATAATTTATTGTCTACCTGGTTAAATTTAAGCAGAATGCTGAAACTATTTAAATTCTCAAATGGCCAAAATGCTGAAGAAAAGAAAAAGAAAGAAAAAGTAGAAATATTTTTAAAGTAAATTTCTCCTTTTTCTTTAGATTTGTAAATGTAAAAATTAGTTTATATAATTCAAAAATTTCTGATGGGTATTTCCAATACTATGTATCATGACTTTAGAATGGTCAAGCTTAACCTTTAAATTCTAGGCAAATAGGTATCAGAGATTAGGGCAAAGAATTTATTTTAAAACTCAAAGCCCAAATTAAAATCTATGATTTTTTTGTTTTTCACAAGAAACTTCCTTTCTTGAGACTGAGTTTTCCATGTGTGAAACTTTTGTAGCACCTATCATATTGTGTTGGCTTCCTATTATGTATAAACTAAGTGGTGGAGGTCTATTGTAGTGATTCAGATAATCCTAGTTTTTCTTATACTAATGATTAAGAAAACAATTAATCATTAATTTATTTCCTTATTTCTATAAATCACATACAAACAATGTGCATGTAATTATACTAAGCATTACAAGTAGAAGTAGTATAAAGTTTTCAAGCACTGTCAACTGGTCACATTCAATATTGTAATATCTTTGAACTTCTTCTGATGTTTAGCATAGAGACATTTTCTTTAATAGGCCTGAATATATCATCATCAAAATCAACAGAACCTAAAGCCCCTTAGGAATTAAAATTTAAGGTAGACTAAAAGGGAAAAAGAAAATAAAATGATTTGATATATTTTTAATTTAATGATTTTCTGATTCTAGGTAGAGAAAATATTATTTCTTCTTTTTCCAAATTATTAGCACTTTAGTTTTGAGTGAACATCATGTAGTTATGACTGGAGCTCCTTAGGTTACCACTTTACCTTGATGATAACGTATTCAAATTCATCCTCTGACAGTTGTCAGAATCTTCTAATAAAATGAAAATATGACCTTTCTAATCCCCACATATGGTTTATGTTGCTATAAGATACATTCCCAAGGGCCTTTTTATAGTGTATAATCCTTTCATTATCATTTTCAACCCGTCTGCTACCATGCCTACTTTATATTTTAAGCTCCAGCACATCAAATAGTTAATATTTTCCCCGAACACCTTATGTGACTTTTCATCACTTGTAAAAAGTGCTCAAATGATGAGTTCTATCCAGAATTCCCCTCCCCAACACCATTTGACGTGAATAAATTCCATTTATGTCTACAGATTCAATTATACTGTTACTACCTCCATGATGAAAGTCTTTATTACCACTTACACAGATAGGAATATAAAACACTCAATACAAAGGAATGATGGCAAATTTAACTGCATAAAAATAGCATAAGTAAGCTTAAACATCATGAATAAAGATGAAAGAGTAAATGGGAAAACTATTAGTAGTGTGCATATATGGGTATGCAATAGACAAAAGGTCTATGAAAACATTAGCTAGATGTGGTAGCTCACACTTGTAATTCCAGCTACTCAAGAGGGTAGGCAGGAGGATTATTTGACCTCAGGATTTTGAGGCTGCAGTGAGCTATGATCATGAAAGTATACTCCAGCCTGAGTAAACTAATGTGAAGTGGAAAAACATACATACAAATAATTAAATAAAAGAGAAACTCAAATAATTCACTTGTGAATGAATGGATGGCCAATCTCAAATATTATCAGGAAATCACAAATAAAAGAAAAAAATGCAAACCTGTTTTTTATACATTACCTTTACAAAATGCTAGAAATGATTAATAACATCCAGTGTGGGTGAAAAACTAGGAAAGCAAGAGCTGATAGTTAAGCCCTAAAAAAGTCAATTCAAATGTATGCGAACTTTGACCTAGCAATTTCCCTTCTAAAAGGTTAACCTACCAAAAGTCTCACATCCATATGAAAAAGATGTTTGTAGAAAGATATCCACTAGAAGATTTTTTAGTTTGTTTTAAGAAATAGTCAACAGCCCAATTATATGGTAAAATTAAAGATGGTGAATGTGTCATTTGAAAAAGCATATGGATATTGGAAAACAACAAAATAACATATTTGCATATGATAAAATAACTAAAGGGTAAAGGTCATGTCACAAAACATTCAGTATATTTTTACATATATTTATATAAAATACATAAGACAAGCAGTATGGAATAGCTGCTTAAAACAATTTATTTTATACCAGCTGTTCCAGTTTAATTCTCCCTTTCACCAGTGTTACATTTTCTGGCTTTAGGTCAGTTACTCAACCTCTTTATGCCTCAATTTTCATATTGTAAAATAGACATAATTTTTATTAATGGGTTAGTTTGAAAGCTATCCATATGCACAGACACACCGTTAGAAGTTACTTCTAACTTCTACACAAGGCACTGGGAATGGAGGGGTTTCATTTAGAAACTTTTAATTCTTGGTTCATATAGCTCCATATTTTAACCTATTTTATATTAGCCATATTACTTTTACAATTACAAATATTAAATAGTATGGAGTTCCTCAGATCTGTAATGTGGACAAGGCCTTCAAATTGTCCATGTAAAAATAAGCAAACATGATTAATGGAATAGTTACAGGGAGAACTTACGTCAAGAAGCACAGAGTATAAACCATGTGTTGGTTTATATTGATTTGCCATAGTATGCACAGTAAGAAAATTCATCTTTCCATCACCTTCTACAGGAAATAAAAATGGTAAATTTGAAGCCAAATGAAGCAGAGCATACATGACAGGAAAAGCTTCAAGAAGGCATCCATCTGTGCACAGGCTGCCCCTTAAGTTTGACAAAATCTGGCAGCAGAACCTTGATTACAGTAGCCAGTTCAAAGGAATTTGGGAAAAATATTTATGCAAATCAATATGGTTCCTTTATTCACAGTTTTGCATCTGAAAAATAAAGGATGGAATGAGATTTGTGAAGCCAGTAGTAAGGAAGAAGAACCATACAGAAATGATAACTCATTAATTATAATTCATATGTAATACACAGGCTAATATTTAAGCTTTCCTCATAAGTGCTGGTAAAATGTTTACTCATGCCATTGACATAGATATTTCTATTGTCTTCCTGTTTTAACTTCCTGTAGTCATTATAATCTTATTGTTTCTTTCTTTCAAGTTAGTTTGCTTGAGAATTAGTCCCTCTGCTTATGAAGTTTTCCCTACAAATTGCAAAGAATTCTATCTTTTTTCCAATGGCACAATGTTGATATGTGAAATATAATTCACATCTACTGAATTTGGTGGAAGTTTATATTCTTTGATTGTACACTTTTTACATAAATCATGTAAAGTTAGAGGTAGTTTTTCTCTTTCCATATTCAAAATTGAAGTACTCCTTGGACCAGGAATAACCAATCTGAATCTCGACTGTAATTCACCATAACTCTCTTAGTTTATCTTCACGGCTCTAGTCTGCTCTGTGATGATAGCATTTTGATAGTCTACCTCATCTTGTGGCAAAAAAGGAACTGCTTTCAGGTTGAATATGACATCATAAAATATTCCTACAGTGCAGAAGTCATTGATCTGCAAGATTTCCTAAATTTTAATTGCCAGCATTTTCCTAGCTGCAGAAACCCACAGTTTTGCTACTTAACTGCTTCTCAGCAATTCATGTCAATTATACCTTTTAATACAAGAAGAGATTGTTTAAAATAAAGAGTAATTAAATTGACTGAGAAAAAAATATTTTGCTGTCACATAAATGCACCTTATATGTGATATAGGAACCCTTTAAAATATTATTGATATTAAAAAGTTCTTATACAAAACCGAGATGAGCTTGAAAATCTTTCAAGAATGTTGAAAATCTTGAACATCACTGGTTATTCACGCCCTTGACCATATTCAATGTCAACACTTAACCACTGGATTATAATGCTAAAATAATTTCACAGTAGGCATGTGATGGTTATTAAACCAATGAGTAAGTAAGTGAAAGGAAGAAGGAGATGAAAAGACCCTTTTTGCAGATGACTTCACTACTCTACCTGAGGGGTTTGTCCAACTTCCACTCAATTCACTCTATGGGAGTAGGGAAAATTTTATTGCCTCTATAGCAACTACTAACTTTGAAAATGGCTATTTGCTCCTAGAGAGTAATATAGTTTTGACTTCCAGGCAGTCTGAGGAAAAAAAAGACTCGAAATAACTTTCCTTATTCTATGATCAGAAAAGACACATTCTCAGGCACCCAGGGAAAAATTAAAGTCAACGTAATATTTAACAGGCATGGGAGTCCTTAATAATCCATTTTGATTGTCCTCATGAGAAATACAAATTTACCTTTATGTCTTTATTGTGATACCTCCAATCTATCAAATGACTAAATCTGGCAAGGCCCGTCCTTTTGATTGTTCTAATCTGTCAAATGATGAAACTATGTGATTCTCATTTCCTCTAAAAGGGTGTTTTGTTTTCCTCTTTTCTTTTCCATAAACTGATTTACAACCTCTTCTTCCATTGTCCCCTCAGGTACTCTCTTCTCACGTTTCTACCAGCTTTTGTGTTAAACAGCTTAACTAAATTGCACGGAGCCTCACCCCCTCATTAACTATAATCCCTGCCTTCTTATTTTTAAATTAACAGTGCCCAACTATCAGGAGAGTTTTATGACCATCAACCCATTTTTTTCTTTTCAAGACTATATAAATACAGTTAATGCATTCCCAATGAGAACTATTAAAATGCATTTTCTCTGAGATTAAAACAAAAGCATTCAGTCTAAATTTCTTTCATTATACTTATAATTTAAATTGGCTTTTATTGACGTCCACATTAGGAGAAAGCTGAATGAAATGACACAATATTCCAAATGTACAATTTCTGTTCTCTTAGTAGTTTAAAATTATATCTATTTAAGGCATACAACAGCATCTTTAGCTTGCAATTCTAAGTACATTATTTTGATTTTTGTTTTATAATTATTTTTCATACCTTGAAATAATAGTACTAGTTGAATATTTCTGCATATTTGCCGTATCTTCATTTAAATTATTATTTCACACATTTGATCTTGATGTACTCTTATTTTGTCACTTAATTTTAATTAAGTAACTATTAATTATTCTAACACATACTCAAAGGAAACTTTTTATGAAATTTGGTAATTTAGTATTTTTGATATTTATTGCAATGCTTTCTTATCTCTTATTTTCAGTGGTTCAAAAGAAGATCCTCATGAGGTTTGTGATTGGCCATATATGGTTGCCAGTAACCCACTTCCCCAAGAATTGATAAGTGAACTCCAAGACACATAGTTATGAGGTAATATATTTCATTTTTTCAGCATCGTATATGTGGTGTTATATACACCAGTGTCAATATGAGTAAAGTACAGCCTCTGTTCTCAGAGAAAATCAGAAGATAGTAGATAGAACATTCTCCAGTAACTATAATTCAGGTAAGCTACAATAAAAACTTTGAGAGAAGCATAAAGGGCTTTGAGAATTATGCCAGGAAACAAATAACCATGGGGATGAAAGGAATCTCCACCAAGAGTTTTTCATCCATTTGAAACCAAATATTCAAGGATGCTACGGGGCTAGCACATTGCTAGGTGTCATGTACACAAAAATGTATAAAACAAATTATCCTACACTCATGGAGTTTGCACTCTAGTGAGTGATATTTAATCTTCAAATACTCAAAGAGAAAGTATACAAGGCAGAGAAACATATTTCAGGAAGAGTAGAATAAAGAGCAGAAAATAAAAATTTGGGATTAAAGTCATATGATAATTATTCAGAACCAAGTATGTGTATACCTGTGTAACTAGAACTAAGGCTTCAGAAAAGGGACAGGAGTAAAAAAAGAGTGTTTCAATAGAGGATAGGAAAAACCATGAAGGAAAGTGAACTTCCCCTAAGGTTTTTTTAATCTTAACTGTAATACCAATGTGTTGTAATAAAAAAAATTTTTATAGCAAAGGTGTGTACAAAAGTAACTGAGGCAACACAAGGGAAGAAGAGTTAATGGTGAAAAGAGCAATGTTAGTATCTGTTTATAATAGTCCAATAGCAAAATGTTATCATAAGTAATTTTTGAATGTAAAATATGTAGTTATATGGGAAAAGTGCCAGACATATGGAGAAAATATCATTCAAGTTTAGGTTGTGGAACTGATGACAATCCAATTCCTCATAATTGGAATACAGAATGCAATGAAGGAGTTTGACAGCCAAGTTTTATGGTAGATTTTATGAATGTAAGGATGGTGAAGTCAGGAGGCTAAGGTGTCAAACTAGAAGCGGACTACACATGCCACTCAGACAGGATCAAAAGTGGTGAGGATATTTACCTTCAGGTTGTTTGTCTAAAAGATAGCTTTGGGAATCAACAGAAATAAGATGGGAGGCACCCAAAGTGATGGAGAGGGGAGTAAGTTGACGTGTTCAACAGGATCAGGGGTGTATGTAGAAGATGCCCACATGTGGGAAAGGGGCAGAGGACACAATCCTGGGGCTCCACACTTCCCTGTGTACAGTACAACTGGAGCAATGGGAGGGCCCCTCTGCCACACCAGTAAGATGCACTGATGCAGGGAGCTTACTGGAGACTGCAGCAGCAATGCCCTGGAGAGAAGGCATGATGGGGTCCTGATGGCTTATGAATCCTGGGTGGGTGTACAGCTAGCACCATTTTCAGATACCAGCCCCAGAGTGATATGTTTACCCAGAGGTCTGATCTGTTGCTGCAGCCTCTTCATCATCCTTGCTGATCATGAGAGGAAACAGGGAGGCCAGTTGCTCTAGTATTCCTCAGATGTGGGTGCCACTCACCCTATCCCTGCCAGGAGACCCAGGAAGAGACAATGCCCACAGACCCAGTTCCTGCTATCCCAGCCACAGCTGCAATTGGACCCAAATGGGGAGAATGCCTGTGGACTCATGTACTTACCCCTCCCATCTGTGTGGTGCATCAGCCACTGCCATTGCCAGGGTAGTGCTGCCATTAAGAAATCAGAGTAGGGCAAATAGTTGCACTATCATGTGCTGATCAACCACCATTGCTGACGGACCTAGGTGGGGTGAGAACCCATGTTGCCATTGCCTAGGTAATGCAGCCACTGTTGGGCCTGGGTGGGATAAGTGCTCATGCTGTGCACACCAAACACCCATTCAACCACAGAGGAATAGGGAAACATAAGAGAGAAGCAGTGTTACAGGCTCACAGTGAACATGCTACTCACCTGTCTGGTCAGCCTTTTGAAGTAGGACTCAAATCTGCACTCTAGAGACATCTGTTTTTCTATACTGAGCAACAGAGTTTCTAGTAGAAGAGAATAACTACATCACAAAGCTACTAGTCATTAGCTGAAAAGAAAGGTTCAAATGAGAAGGGACCATCAAAAGGACTCTGACAAATGGGAAACAGGTTGCATTGACACCATCAAAAGATCATTCTCTAGCAAGAGACTCCCACCAAAAGGAGATTGGTGAAATGTCAGATATGAAATTCAGAATATGAATGGCAAGGGAGATCAAGGGGATTAATGAGAAAGTTGAAAACCAAGACAAAGAAATCAAATAATTTATGGACCCAATTTAAAATTTACTAAAGAGGTAGATTATATTTGAAAAAACGTGTATGCAGAACTTCTTCTAGAAATGAAAGAGTCCTTTAGAGGATGTCAAAATATAGTAAAATGGTTTAACAGTAGACTAGACCAAGGAAAAGAAAGAATTTCAAAGATTAAAGATAAGTCTTTTAAAATAACCTAGTCCCTCAAAAAATGCAGAAAAAAGAATTAAGAATAAACTATCCCTTTAAGAATGTTGGACTATGTAGAGTGAAGGAATATAAGAATCATAGACAGCCCTTAAAAAGAAGAAACCTCAAAAGTAGGAAAACCCATACAAGGGAATAATTAAGGAAAACTTCACTGGTATCACTAGAGATTTAGAAATCTAGATATAAGAAGTTTACCAAACACCTGGAAGATTCTTGGCAAATAGGACATCACCAAGGTGCACAGTTATCAGTCTGAATAATGTCAAAATGAAGAAAAAAACTATGGACTGTGGAATGAAAGCAGGGTAATACCAACCTTAGTACCAAAGCCAAGAAAGGACATAAGAAAAGAAAACTATAGAAGAGGGGAGTGTAGGATGTGGGTGAGGGATTAATATACATCTACTGGGTCCACAGATGTATACTGCTCTGGTGGTTGGTGACTGAGAGTCCTTGTTTTCACATTACACAATTCATCCATATAACAAAAAGCACTTGAACCACTAAATCTATTGAAATAAAAAAAAATCAAGGGTAATTAACTAAATTCACTTTAAAAAAGAATTTAAGGACCATAGTGGTTGAGACACCAAGTAGGGCAGCTGAAAATTGAAGTAATGGCACAAGAAGAAGATATGTGTTTGAATTGATTAATATGTGTTGATAGTTAAAGCAATGGGACTAGAGGAGATCAACCAAGGAGAGAAAGCAGAGGAAGGACAAAGTGGATAAAAGGATAGATCGTTGGTAAATAATTAAAATGAAGAGGTAAGAATAGAAGAAACAGATGACCTTGAAAGGTCCTGTTAAAGGGCAATCATGAATATCATTAAAGTGGTTCCAGACAAATGGAGTACTAATAACAATTTATGATAGTTCAAGGCATTTGGAGATGACTAACGACCTTTAAAGAATCTGATTTGGTGAAGTAGTGGGAGCAGCAGTACTATAGAAGACTAAAGATTTTATGAGAGATAACAAGTGAAAGCAGGAAATGAAATACTAAAAGTGAGCGTTTCATAGGATTTAGAATATGCAGGGTCTTACTGTAAGGATTCCACATACATTTACACCTTTAATCCTCAGTGATAACCTTAAGAAGTAGATACGATTATTAGTCTTATGTTAGTGACGATGAAACTAATTCAGAACGAAGCTAAGTAGTTAATCCAAGTATATGGACCAAGATGAATGGAACCAGAATTGAATTTAGGTAATTAACTGTGAAACCTTTCTTCTAGCCAACCACAAATTATTTTCTATTTCATATTATATCTTTGCATTGTGTTTCATTGCTCATCCCACATAGAAGTCAAGTCCATTTTTCCCCATCGAGAATTTATGATGGCCTTGTGATTTGTTTTAACCAAAAGAAGATGACAGAGGTAATGTTGCTTAAATCTGGGGTATCAAGAGACCTTGTATCTTCCACTTTTGCCCTCTTAAGTAAATTATTCTGAGGCCCACTTTAAGGATCTAGTCTCACCTACTAGAGACTGTGACATCACCTGGAAGGAGATGAAAACACTGCAGCCAGGCAGCAGCAGTAATTTCCTGACATACACATGGCACCACCTTACACCTTCCTCCCAAGCCAAGAATGTAGAGAAAACAACCAGGCAACTCATGGAATCCTGAGCGTTAAGATTCTGAGAGAGCTGCTAAAAGACAATTGATACTGAGGTAATTGTTGTTTTATATAATTAAATTAAATAACAGGAGGTAGACTGTTATTGAATGGTAAATAATCAATACAGAAATTAGTATAATTAGTATTGTTTTTATATAACAAAAGTCTAAAATATATGGCATTGGTTTGGGGACTACATAATAGAAAGACATTTCAAAAACATCAAGAAGAGAGTTGGTAGATTCTGAGAAAACAATGAAGAAAGTGCAATTAAAGGATTAAGAAAGAGTGACCTTCATTATGTAATATGCGAACAATTGGCAAGAAGGTCACTTAAAAAACTTAGAAGATAAGAAATGTACTTGGCTTGGCCCCTGTGACACAGTGGTTATGGCACCAGCCACATTAACCGAGGGTGGCGGGTTAGAACCTGGCCAGGGCCAGTTAAACAACAATAACAACTGCAACAAAAAATAGCCAGGTGTTGTGGTGGGCACCTATAGTCCCAGCTACTTGAGAGGCTGAGGCAAGAGAATCACTTAAGCCTAAGACTTTGAGGTTGCTGTTAATAAGAAAAGAACAAATAATCCCATTTGCATTTCATTATGGGCAAGGGACTTGAACAGAAGCTTCTCTGAAGAAGATAGGCACATGGCCTACACATGAAAAAATGCTCATCATCTTTAATCCTCAGAGAAATGCAAATCAAAACCACTTTGAGATATCATCTAACTCCTATAAGATTGGCTCACATAACGAAAACCCCAAACTACAGATGTTGGCAGGGATGTGGAGAAAAGGGAACACTTCTGCACTGCTGGTGGGAGTGCAAGCTAATACATCCCTTTTGGAACAAAGTATGGAGAATATGCAGGGATCTAAAAGTAGGTCTGATGTTTGATCCTGCAATTCCTATTCTAGATGTATAACCAAAAGACCAAAATCAGTTTATAACAAAGGTATTTGTACCAGATTATTCATTGCAGCTCAATTCATAATAGCCAAGTCATGGGAGAAGCCCAAGGGCCCATCAACCCATGAATGGATTAATAAATTGTGGTATATGTATACCATGGAATATTATTCAGCCTTAAAAAAGATGGGGACTTTACCTCTTTTATGTTTACATGGAACATATCCTACTTAGTAAAGTATCTCAAGAATGCAGGAAAAAATATCCAATGTACTCAGTACTATTATGAAACCAATTTACAATCACTCCCACTTTCATATGAAGAATAGATCACAACTATGGCCCAAGATGAAGGAGGGGGGGGATGGAAGGTGAGGGGAGATATCAGATCGATGGAGGGTGAATGGTGGGATCACACCTTTGGTGCATAATGCAAGAGTACGTGTTGGATGTGTTAGTGTAAAGTATAAATGTCTTAACACAATAACTAAGTAAATGGGATGAGGCATATATTAACCAATGTGATTATTAAATGGTCTATACTACCCAAAGTAATTTGAGATTCAATGCAATCCCTATCAAAATTCAAATACTGTATTTTATAGAAATAGATAAAAACAACTCAGAAGTTAATATAGAACTACAAAAGACCTCAAATAGTCAAAACAATTTTGATGAAGAAGAATAAGGCTGTAGGCACTACCTTTCCTGATTTCAAAGCTAATATAACTAAAAGTCAGAACTGTACTAGCATAAAGACAGACACATAGACCAATGGAACAGAACAGAAAACACAGAAACAAATTCATGTATGCCTGGCCAACTAGTCCTCAAAAGGGGTGTCAAGAACACATGAGAAGGAAAGGATAGTTTCTTGAAGAAATGGTGTTGGACAAACTCAACATCTATTTGCAAAAGAATGAAATTAGACTCCTAAACTCTACAGAAAAAATAAACTCAAAATGAATTCAAGATGTAAATATAAGCCCTGATACTATAAAACTTCTTGAAGAAAACATGGGGAGAAAACTTCTCGATACTGGTCTGGTAGTGACTTTTTTCTATATGAAACCACAGCATAGGCTTTTGCTATTTTTATTAAGCTAAAAATAGACAAGTGGGAACAAATCAAACTAAGAACTTTCTGCACAGAGATGGAAACAATCAATAAAGTGAAAAGGCAACCTATAGAATGGAAAAAAAATTGTAAACCAGCTATTTGATAAAAAGTTAATGTCTAAAGCACACAAAAATCTGTATCTCAATAACAAACAACAAAAAGCACAAAAACCTCATTTTTATAAATGGACAAAGGCCTTAGATAGACCTTTCTCCAAAGAAAAACACATGGAGATATCACTTCACAAGTTAGAATGATTATTATCAATAAAAACAAAATGTCAGTGTTGGTAAGAACATGGAGAAGTTGGAAACTGCACGTTATTGATGAGATGTAACATGATGCAGCCACTGTGGAAAACAGTATGGAAGTTTCCTAAAAAATTAAAGGGGATCCAGCCATGTTCTCTCCGTTTAAAGGTTTTTGAAAAAGGTGAAAAATAACTCTTTGGTTAGAGGAATAGGTTGCATAAATGGCTGTGTGTTTGTGTACATGAATGTTTTAGAGTGTAAAAGTCTGGAACACACGTGGCAGACAGGGGAACATACAACCGAGACACAAGTAAACGTTATGAGGAATGAAAATAGCCCATACCTGTCTATGAAGCAGAGTTTCAAAAGGTAGGAGGAGATTATTATAAAAAACAATATGCCAATCAACTGACTTGGATGTAGATAACAGTTCTCTAGACAGATCAAGAAGTCATAGAAAATTCGAATACTCAATTATTAATCATACTAAGTAATTTTAAAATATCTTCTCAAATAGAAAATTTCCTATTCAAGAAGTGGTAACGCAAACTGACCATATGCTTTCAGAGAATGGAAGAGGAAGGAGCCCTCCTCAGTTAATGTTAAGAGCTAAGTGTTGCCTTAGTTTTAACAGAAAAATCCTAACAAAAAAGTATAATAAAGGAAAACAATTGGCCATACTCACTTATAGATGGTAAAATCCTAGAAATTATGTTAGCAAAATTGTGATAATTGGATTTATCATAGAAGAAAATGTTTGTTTTATTCTTTAAAATATACAGGTAAATACCAGACCTTACTAGTTTATAGGAGAAGAATAAGTATATTTTCTCAATAGACTAAAAAGAAAAAAAGCTGCACAACCTGCAGAACTTTCTTATCTCTATTGGTGGGTCATCTGATGAAGTAGATGTACAACACCCCGTTTCACATTTTGGTTCCGTATTCATTTATTTCAACTATAAGGAAGAAAAAGTATCATGTAGGAGAGGCTCACTCCTTTTTTTAGATCAGCTCATAACTGAATTTTTAATACTCAGTTCCTTCTGAGATATATATGTATATACACGCACACACCTACACACAAACACACATATATATAAATAATAGGGAAACTCACTGAATAACGTGGCATAAGCCCACTGACTTTCTTCTCTCACTAAATGCTGAGCTCCTTGGTCAGAAGAAATATTGCATAGAATGTTATAACATTAAGTAAAGCTTTCAAATTCCTCAAGAGTTGTTTCTGGCAGAAGTCACAGAAATCGAATCCATTTATTATAAGTATCTGTTCCACTGAGGACAAATTCTGTCTGCAGTTTTCTCCATAATAAAAGTGATCTGATAGAATTGGCTTATCACTAGGTGACTGAGGACTGATCTTTGCTCTTGGTACATAAGGCTCTTGGTACCTGGCGGGGTGCGGGAAAGCAGTGAGGGTGGAGACAGGTCCTTGGAAAACTTCCGCATAACACCTGTTTGGATCTCTTATTAACAAGTCAAATGAGCAAATCCTGAGGTTAATAGTAAAAAGAAAAGAAAGAATGATATTGTCAGAATAAGAATGTTGTTACCCCCGACCATTGCCTCCTCGTCCGCATTGAGTGTTCACAGTGGAAACAGATATTTTTACTGTGTGGCTCACCCACACAATCCTGGACATGACCAACATGAAGCAAATCAGATAACACGTCTAGTGCAATACGAAAAGGAAGTTCAGGTTTTCGACTCAGTGGGGGTGTATCTTACACTGCCATCGCCCATCGGTGCTGAATGCAGGCTCCAGGGAGCACTGGGGTCACACAGGAGGAGCCTTGGGCCCTCTTGATTCCAATGGGTTACGAGCGCGAGTGGCAACACTTCTGCACACAGCTTGGGCAGTGAGAGGACCACGTTCCAATGGTCACACTCAGAACTCTCAGCCTTATGAGTTACTAAGCAAATTGAGTGGAACAGGATTTCTAAATTTATATATCAGTTGAGCAACATACTAATTGTAGTATATGTCATCTACAAATCCAAATTGGTCCAGCATACATTGTGCCTTTTTCTTAGAGTAAAGTTACTCAAGATGCAAGTTATCGTACACTTCAGAGGGGGCATTCCAGCAGCCTCCAGGCGTCTGAATAGCCAGAAACCCTATTTCAGTGGCAAACACCTACAAGTCCTTCAGTTGATTTTCCATTGTCTAACATGCATGTATCTTTTAGGTATCTAGGATATCTGCTTCTTACCAATCAATAGTCTATCAGCCTGGACAGTCAATGGAATGGACCAGCATGATTTCCTGTAGCAAACAAGATAATTAAGTCACACAGAGCTAAATTAGGAAGCCAAGTGCAGGAATTAATGAAGTCCAGTGGCAAAATGGTGCAATAAAATCTACTGGTTGACTTCTGATCATCTTTGTTTATTGATATTAAGAAAAAAATGCATTAATCAGCTTGATAGCTAATTTTCCAGGTGTCAGAGACAATATTCACTCTCTCCATTAAAGAGCTAGTGTGGTTGGAGTCACCTCTTGATTGAGCTCATGATGGCCCACTATCATTTGCTGCAATTTATCAGCCTTCCACTAGACCAAAGTCAAATGGCATTGTGATGAGTATATCCGCCCCAGTGGATGGAAATTGCATCTTTGCGGTTACTCTCAGCAGAAATTTTGGAAACTTTTTCAATTTCTCTTTCTCTCCCACATACATTTGTCAGAAATTCTCTCAGGCTCATATTGCTGTGATAGCCTCCAGACTGCTTTCTTTCCTTCCTTCATCTTTGTCTCTGAGACTACTGATTTTCAAAAGAGAAATACCTTTAAAATACAAGGCAGATAATGTTCCTTCCCCACTTAAAATGCTGCGGTAGTTCTCCATTTCACTCACAGAAAAGGCTGGAATCCTTGCACTGGCTACAGAATTCTATGGATTCTGGCCCCATTAAATCTCCTTGACTTCAATTCCTGATCTCCTACTTGTTCTTTTCACTCCAGCCATGATAGCCTCCTTGGTATTTCTCAAATCCACCAGTCAAGCTCCTGCCCTCAGGTTTTTATTCTAGCTGTTCCTGATGCCTGGAATGCCCTCATGCTACACGTTCATATTTCTAATCTCTTCACTTTCTTTAAATTTTTGCTCAAAGTCCTCTGGCCACCTTATTTTATAGAGCAAACTCCCTCCTCCCACTTTGGCTCCATAATCCTGCTGATTGCCCATGCCTTGCTCCTTTTTTTATTTTTTACATTTTTACCTTAAATATGCTACATATAATGACCTTTTTTGCTTACTATTTTTATTATTTACTAGGTATCTTGTTCTGCTAGAATGAAACTCCATGATAATAGGGTCTTTGCGACACTCATTGACATGTTCTTAGGGTGAAGAATTGTGTGTAGCATAAAGAAGATAAATATTTGATGACCCCGTGAATGGATAGATGAACAAATTTTTTAAAAAATGCGAGTGAAATAAAGTAATCTGAGGCAAATTCATATCATATGATCCCCTTTAAGCAAAGCAGTAAAAAGGAAAACTACAATATTTTGTTTCAAAGCTCATCATGTATATGAAGGAAAACAAAAGAATGATAGTTACAGAAGTCAAAATAGCCATTATTTGGGGGTGTAAGAAGAGGAATTAATTCAGTAGTGGGACATAAGTTACATTAAAGATAATGCCTAATATCTGAGTAAAAAGTAAAATGGTATTTGACATATTACTCTTTATAAATTGTTTCTTTTGTATATGAAAAGTATGGATTTAATGAATGCATCAATGTACAAAGTTATGATTTAATAAAAAATAATTATTAAAAACATTTTTAAAAATGAAGTTGAGAGCTGAGAGGACGGTAAATAAGTCTGAGGATGGCTTGCCCAAGGGGGAAAACAGGGAGAGGGAGAAATTTGTCCCTAGCACAGAGCTGAGGCAGTGTTTCATGAAGAAATGCATGACTGATTGCAATAAATGTTACCATTCCAAAACAACAAACAAAAGCAAAATAATTGCCCCGAAGTAAAAGGGAGTAGACCTAAAGGAAAGCTGTTTTTGTGAACCATTTAGAACGAAATAAATATGAGTACAAGCAACAGAAATGATGAGACTAGACACTGGAAAGCTGAACAATTTCTAGTGTCATTCAAGGGAAAGACAGCTTCAATTCCCCTGAAATTAGCAGGAGTTTTACTTCTTAATTTCTCAGTTGTGTATGTGTGAATGGTCACATCTTCACCTGGTCTCTGGCTCATTTGGTAGATAGGATCAATAATTCACCTAAGCCCATGAGTCATGCAGTTTTGTTCACTGTGAATATGATCTTTTACAACTCATTTTTTATCCCTTTCACCCTGAAGAATCAAAATGTTCTTGGCATGTATGATTCCTGGGGCTCAATCAGGGTGTCAGGCATGATTTTTCTTATGGGAAATGTCAGCAATCAGCAGCTTCAATCAGATGTCAGCTGTAATAAGAACAATGTTCCAGTTGCAGAGCTGAAGCCAGTTGGAGTTGGAGAGAGATCTTTAGCTCATTCTTTCATGGATGTTGAATGTTGATGGTGGTGAACCAGTTAGTGCACTGATATTCTTTCTTCTAACATTTACAGTTATTATAGCTAAGGCATTTTTAATATCATATAATGTATATTCAATTGTCTTTTGAAAATGTATTAGTTATGCTATACAGAAAGTATGCCACAGTATTTTCAAGACCTCCATATTTGTAAATTCAGTAGGTGTGGAAGCTGAAGGGGCTTTTGGCTGGTTTATTTTGCGTTTGTTTGCTTGTTTGTTTTGCTTTTATACAGCACTGTCAACTTTATCTGTCACCAACTTTATACTTAGATTTCTTAACAACCCCCCTGATTTTTTCTCCTGGTTGTTTGCTTCTCTTATTTATCTCTTTTTTTCCAAAGCCATAGGCAGTACCAAGCACAGAAGACAATTTAGTCTTTGTTTGTCTCTTGAGTCAAACAGTTTAAAATCCATCTGATGATATTATCTCTTCAGCCCATAAACTTCATAGTTGGGCCTCAAAACACAACTTTGTGTTCCCAGAGCATAATCTCATTCTAATTCTTTTCCCTTCTTTCTTTACAAGACCCTCCCTTCGTTGCCCACTGTTTGTTCTCTCCATTTCAGATTTAGTAAGTAGAGGAATATAAATACACACTGTCTTGAATTACCTATGCCATATATTTCTATACATTTCCCCATAATAATATATTCAATATAATATGAGCTTACATTTCTATTATGTGTCACTCTAAAAGTTGTCCAGGGTATTGTTTATTCCTGGTTGGATAGAGCCTCAGAGTTATCATTTGATATCATGTTGAGTTCAGTAATGTTCTAATTCTCTCGCTGTTTACTAACTGCATGAAGACATTTCTAGTTTGTCATTATGTTTGTGACTCTGAAATAAAATATTTTGTCTAAAAGTGAAACTACTTTATCAAATATCATATTTTATGTTGTTCTAACATCAAGTTTCACTGAAGTTTATAATAACGTGATTTTTTTTCAGAGTTCAAGCTCAACCTTCATGAGTATTGTCTTCATTTTCTTTACTAATCTCATAATGGATTCTCGAATTTTTTGTGACTAGGGCTAAAGGACTTCCTGGAGGTGACATTTTATTGTATACCAGAGTTCAGATTATGTGTTATACAAGGGGATAAAGCAGTGAACAAGATGGACACAAGTCACTGACCTTCAGTCAGGCACGCAGTCAATAGGACAGATAGGTGGAGGAAATAGCAGGAGTACAGGATGCCGGCCACTCTCTTAAGTGTGACTGTCTCTTTATCCCTTTTTTGGGTGCTCCTCATGATTCTGTGGTAGAATTTTATTCAACTGGGATTCCTACACCCTGGAAATGAGAGCCTCATGCTCGTGGAATGAGACGGAGTAGGTCCTTCATGAGCAGTGTGTATCTCGAGAGCTGAGAGTTTGCAGAATAGCAGTAGGACCAAGCCAAATATAATGTTGCCAACTTCAGGATTTTGCTCAGTGTTAGCACTGCTGGGATTACATGGTTGGAATGCAAGAGGAAATTTCTAGTTTATTTTTCCATGCCAAGAAAAAAAAAAATCCCCATCTTGCACCTGTCATCCTAAAATTATGTCAAGTCTTCATATCAACGTTTGCCTCTAAAATATGTGCCTCTGCCGAAAGGAGCTGGGCCAGAAAACTCTCTAGTAAGTTTACTGCTCGGAATTTTCTGTAGGGAGCATATGTGAATTTACCCCAACCACTCACTGTTCTGAATCTCAAGTTTGTTTGTAAAATTTATGGAGAAAAATGGATAGAAAAAGATCATAATGTACTACTTATTCGTGAATATGCCAGTCTGAGAACAAAGTGATATGTGAAGTCCAGGTATCTTTAAAAAGACTGGTAAAGGGTTGGTTCAAAACTGAATAAGATAACAGGTGCCGTTACATGAGTAATGCACACAGAAAGTTCCTCTATGAACATTAAGAATAATTAAGACAGCACAAAGATAGAGGCTGGCTCTCAGAGGCAGGGCACATGCCTTTCCTGGTACCAATATGAGGCCTTGGCCTTAAAGGACATGTCTGGGACTCTTCCACTGAAGTAGGATTTTGGCCAAAATAAAAGGCAGGTAATAAATGATTAGCAAGTTAGCAGCAATGAAACTGAACTGATGCTAGACTAATAAACTAAAGTCCTGGAACATATTCAGTTGCCCTACTTATTTGTGGCTTCACCTTCCAAAGTTTCAGTAACCCAGGTCAACCACAGCTGGAAAATATTCAATGGAAAACTCCAGAAGTAAACGATTCCATGTATAAACGATGTAGGAGTTGTAAATTGCACACAGTCTGAGTAGCATGATGGAAATTCAGTGTTTTCCTATGCGTTCCATACAGGACATGAACACTCTTCTCTGTAGCGCATATACATGGTGGGGACACTACCCACCATTAGTCGCTCCTTCACCATTGAGTTCACCTGCTCAACTGTCACAGCATCGCAATGCCAAGTAACACTTATTTTCCTGAAGAATGGCCCCAAAGCACAAGAGTGGTGGTGCTGTCATTTTGGTATAATTTTTCTTATTATTGTTGTTAATATTGTAACTGTGTCGAATTTATAAATGAAATCTCACTGTAGGTATGTATGTATAGGAAAAACAGTATACAGGGTTCAATACTATATAGTATAGGGTCCAGGTACCCACAGGGGTCTTGAAACATGTCCCTTATAGATAAGGGACAGCTACTGTAATCCACTGTCCTTGGGCATAATAGAATTTACAATAGAAAGAGGCTGAAGTTATTTCCATGTATAAAATTATGGAATTGGAGAGAGATGAGCCAATGTATAGAAAACGCAAAGATAACTGAATTAATGCCATAAATTAGTCTTCACAAGAGGCAAGGCAGTAAGTGTATTTTAGTTACAGGGTTGCCTGAAGGGGCATCTGCCAGGAACTGACAAAGAGCTTCTTCCATCTGTGAATGACCAGAGATTTGTCACAGCATCAATAGCTTCAAAGCTATAAAAAAAGACTTGATTGAAAGAACAATCTGAACTTCATTTTTAAAACTTTATGACTCTATGTATGATTTCTGTTCGGATTCAATTCTTGGTTATCCCCAAGAATTATAAAGGATTTGAATAAAACAAACTTTATTTGAAATGGTGTCTTTTTCTCTCTGCTCAGATCCCATGACTGGTTTCTTTCTTAGTCTTTCCTGGCTGACATCCTCGTTATTCATTTGTGGACACTCCTTTATTCACTTTTCCCCAAATCATTTCCTGTTTTTAGATCACACCAAGTTTTAGAGTCCAGAGTGCTTGGCATATAAGGACTGATTATGCCTTCTTTCCTGGAAACAGTACAGAGTATGCCAGTCACAGTTCTGTAAACTTGTTTACCCTTCAGGGAGGAATATTTGATCTTATCATTTCCTGAAATTTATCTCTTTTTAATTTAGAAATGATTACAAATATGCAAGTTTCTACTTCAGGGATTTTATGATGCCTCTACTTAGGAATAGACCTACTTTTTGATTCTTTATCTGCGTTCCCATCAATGAAACATTCTACTTTCACCACAGTAAATCTGACACATTAGCAGAAGATTGATATAACTCATTTAGCAAATTCAACGAAACTGCAATTTACCTTTACTGTTAGTGATTTCCTTCCATGGTTTGTTTTTTGTTAAAGTAAGAGAAAGGGAAGAAAGAAAATAGTAAAACTTTGAAACAGAAACTGAACATTTGTACCATCTAGTTTATGATTTTATACCTTTGAATATCAAAGTTATCTCATCATCGAATGTTCTTTATGTGCTTATAAGTACTATCACAAACTCTCTATAATTTAAGCTTTTTTCCCTCAGTTTTTCCTTTGTTAGAATTAATAAAACTATCATAATTTTTCAAATAATAATTTGTTATTTATTTCAAATAAAGAGGTAGATGTTTGCTTTTGTAATTGTATTTCTATAGAGTATACTGATTTTAAAAAGGGAATTTTCTCTGCTCACCCCCCCATGCAAAAAAAAAAAAAAAAAAAAAAAGGCTTGCACTTTTTCTTAAGTGTGCTAGGCTTCAAAAGGGGATTGAGTTCTTAGGAGAATCTTAGAATCAGACCAAATTACTATATATTTAAACCACCTCAAGAATTTATCTAAACAATCATGTAAAAACATAGCCTCTTTTACAGAATATGTGTAAAAGCTAGGGCTGCTCATTAGAGATATTTCTAGATTTTATTTTAATAACTCTCAATCCATTATCCAATATCCAAATACTGTCAAGTAAAGTGTCTGTTTCTTTTAAAATGAAAAGAGCTCATTTCTGTGATAAATGTAATAGCAATAGGTGTGCAAGTCAGGTCACTGCTGGAGCTCATTTCCTGCTACCCTGCATTCCCCAACAGCATCCAGGGTACACCAGAAATTGACGAGTGAGGGCTTTTGGTTTTAAGGAGTAAGGTGTTAAGTATTTACCAACACATTGCTGATAAAAGCTCAAAACTGAGGAATACAAAACAGACATGCATAATGAAGATGGCAAAGCTTCCCCCAAATCCCATAACCTACAGATCATCTCTACTAGCATTTTAGTACAGTATAACTTTGTATATAGTGATGTAGCAAAAAAATTATGTGTTAAAGGAAGAAAAACAAACAAAACAAGAGCAACCATCAATTAATTAATTAGGCAGAGGGCAGATTGTAGCAGCTAAAATTCTAGTACATCCTCCAAGATTTCTGTTCCCTGGGGTGCACAATCTGCAGAGCCTCACCCCCTTGATTGCAGGGGGTGCCATCAAGAGTGCTGGGCTATCACTCCCATAATTAGGCCAATAATCAGTTGAGTTTGCATCATCCAGAGAGAGGTGATCCTGGTGGACCTAGCTTAACTAGATGAGCACGTTTAAAACAGGTGAAGTATCAGAGGGAAGCCCTCCTGCTGGCCTAAAAGAAAACAAACACCCATGTTGTGAATTGCCAAGCTAGAGGCCACCTAGCTCAGAATCGAGGTGGCCTGTAGGAACCGAGCGTCACCCTCAGCCAATAACCAGCAGAAAAACCAAAGAAACGAGCCCAGAGATATTTGTTCTACAATCTCCAGGAGCTAATTCTGCCAACAACCTGAAGGATCTTGAAAGAAGACGCCTAGGTCCAGATGAGATCATACCTTGATTTCAGTGTGTGAGATTCTGAGCAAAAAGTGAACTTCTCTGTGCCAGGGGAAGCTGTGAGGTAATAAATGGGTATGAAAATAGGCCGACACATTTGTGGAGATATGTTATTTAATATAGAACACGAATCTAGTTTAGAGGAAACATTTCAAACATTCTCAGAGAATGGTGAGTGACTGAGAAAGAATGAATGAGAAGGAATCCAATCTCAAGACCTATTGAATGAGTCTTCATGTTCCTCTGGAGGAAGGGTGCAGGGCTCGGGGGATTAGGCTGGGCTACCCAGGTATCCAGGATCTGCGTAGATACCCACTGCAGCTGCATCTGAAGCATTAACCATTGATGCAAAGAGCACCATCTCTTGGAATTTGGATTCCAAGACCAAGGATTGTGTGAGAAAAAGAATAGGCTGGAGACAGAGAACAGACTTCAGCCTACTAAGATGCAACTCTCTTTGTTGGGGGAGTCTGTCTTGGACTTGCTTTGGAGAGTGCTGGTAAAAGCTGGTCACTAGAACTGTGACCCAAAGGTCCACAAGGAGCCATAAGGTTGAGCTTCCAACAGCGGTATCTGGATCGCCACAGCTGCCACCTCTGAGAACAACTTGCTGGCCTGTGTTGGGAGCAGATCAAACTAGACAAATATAGGAATCCATCTTTTTCCCCTTGAGGTATTGGTTTTGCAAGGAAAGAAAACAACTACAAGGAAAGTGGTTTAAATCAGGTGGAACATTCTGTTTTATACCAGGGTCCAAAATCCCCCAGAACTTTTACATCATCTAATTAAAGACAAGGAAAATAAAACCTGAAAAATTTTCTGATATCATGCTTTCCTTTCCGTCAGTTGAGTTGGGTGACTTTAATTATAAGTAAACAAATAATGATGGAACCTCTAGTTTTATTAAGAAACTTACATCTATTTATGAATTTATAATTTTATATTTTGCTTTATTGACTTAAAATTCCTTCTATAGACAACTCAGTCTTGCCTGGGCAACATAGGAAAATATGTCTCTACAAAAAAAAAAAAGAAGAAAAAACACATTATACAAACATGGTTGCATGTACCTGAAGTCCCAAATATTTGGGAGGCTGAGGCAGAAGTGTCTCTTGAATCTAGGAGTTCAAGGCTGCCATGAGCTATAATTATGCCACTGCATTCTAGCCTGGGCAACAGACCTGTCTCAAATAAATAAATTAAGCATATGCATATAGAATTTGGTGCAAACTCCTGTCTCTTTTATTCAAGAGACACCCTTGCTAACTCTGCAAAAGAAGGGAGGGAGAATTCCTTATACCAATGGATGAGTGAGTCACCAATATCAAGACCTTTCCACAAAATAAAATAAAGGATGGTTGCTATTGGCTGCGGCCCGTAAGCCAGAGAAGGGGTTGAAATTGTCCTCTCATTTAATTAATGTTCATCAGATTTTATGAATGACACAGCAAATATTTTCATAACTTGTACAATTTTGTTAATTCAAATGAAACAAATAATGCAAGGAACATGGGTGTGAGCTTAAAATTAAATAGAATAAATACACTTTCAAGGCAGAATTGTGAATTCACCAAGGAAAAGGTAGAATCAAGCAGGCTGCATCAGGAGAAACTAGATACTATTATGTTGATTTGGGTCCATATTGGAGATGGAAGCTCTAATAGAATCCTGGTTTCTCATTTCAAGGTAAAACATATTAGTTATTTTCAATGAACAAATAATGGCTTATTATATTATAAAGGCATCAGTTTCCCTTAATAAAAACAAGCCTAGACAGTGTTATCACTTATAACCCTACCTGAATGCCAACACACCGGCTAACTGATTAGTTTACCCAGAGTATCCCTTGATGGGAGCCTGGAAAGTTTCAAGGTGCAGGTCAGTCTGGCTGTCATGGGTGAGGTGGGATGCTGCAGCTGCTCTGGAGGTCATAAAGTATCTCATCCTGGAGTTGTAAAAAGAGAGTCAGAGTTAGAAGTGATCTAACATGTCTCAGCCTTCGCTTAATGTTGTGACAACACATAAGTCTTCATTCTCATAAATCAGCTTTAATTTTTCTCTGGTTAGAGTTCTAAATTTGGGTTGTCTCCCTTGTATAGCATTAGAATAATTTATGAAAATATAATCTGAATCAGCAACAGAAAGTGTTTGTAGTGGGGAGTTTTATGGAATATATAGCTTCAATGAAATCAGAGACAGAAATAAGATTTAAATTTTTGTAAAATAAACATGTCTAGAATACAAATAACATGATAGGATGGACCTGAAGGGATGCTTCTTTGAATAATACATATCTGCTTTAATTTCAGACCACCTGTTCTAGACTGAAGTTTTCTTGAGTGAAATTGCTGTGTGAAGGAAGCTTCTATGGTGTGGTAGATTTGTAAGGGTTTGCAAATATTTATCCACACATAGTTTTATTCCCACTCACCTCAGGAATGCATATCCCAACCTGTTAATTTTGGGATTAATTAGTGTCATATTCTGATTAATGAAATCTAAGTGGATTTGACACAGACTTTATCTGATATGCCTAACCTTTAAAAGAGATTGTGATGTTTGTCTTGATTCCCTGTTAATTTCCACTTGTATGAGAGTAATCGGATATACCAGGGTTGGTGGAATTTTTTTCTACAGTAGATCCTTGGTTTCAGAGATCAGAAGAATGAAACCATGGACAACAGATCAGTGGTAAAATAAGATTTATTCACTAGAAAGGAATAGAGGAAGAATAAAAAGCACCAGAGCTTCTGGCAGAGGGAAGTCCCAAGAGGGACGTCTCCACCTGGGTCTTTTGTCTCGGGGTCCAAGGTCTTGAGAATTACACTTGGCCAGGACATGGTAGCTGGAAGACACCTTTTCAATGTGTCAAATGAATGCAGGCAAAAGGACAGGGCATCCAGAAGAGGCTTTCAGAAGAGGCCTGGCTTACATGAAATTGCCCAGGTCTGGGAAACTGGGGTCCCTGTCCAGCTCTGAGTGAGGGAAGCTTGTATCACTAGAAGTGTCTTCTCTTCTCGGCTTTGTTTTAAAATGCAAGAATGTGGAGCAGAGCCAAGCTGGATGAATGAGAGCCGTGGTCATCACAGGTAATCTGCAGTGACCAACATGTACATAGGTAAGGAATAGATGTGTATTATTGTAAAATACTGGGAGTTTGGCTTGTTTAGCAGAAAAGCTGATAATTCAATGGGTGCTTAAACAAATAAATAAATATCTCTTTTAAAAAGCCTAATTTAAGGCCAGTCATGGTGACTCATGCCTATAATCCTAGCACTCTAGGAGACTGAAGAGGGCAAATTGCCTGAGCTCAGGAGTTCGAGACCAGCCTGAGCAAAAGCCAGACTCCGTCTCTAAAAAATAGCTGGGTGTTGTGGCGGGTGCCTGTAGTCCCAGCTACTTGGGAGGCTGAGGAAAGAGGATCACTTGAGTCCAAGAGTTTCAGGCTACTGCAAGGTATGACGCTGTGGCACTCAAGGGAGGGTGCCAAAGTGAAACTCAGTCTCAAAAAATTAAAAAATTAAAAAATAAAATGAAAAGTCTAGTAAGAAAAAAATGTATGTATTGCAAACTACGGTTTTATTTTCTGAAAGTATTTTATTTTGCTGAATTCTAATAACTTTCTTTACATTGTAATTCTTGAATAATAGCTATTCCAATTTTAATTATTGGTAGGATTTTAATTAATAAATAAATGGGGATGCTATTCAAATAGTGACCAACTTTTCATAAATATTGTTGTTCATTTATATACAGAGAGAGAAGTCAGATGTTTCATCACTATAAAACTAATGAAATATGAATAAATGCTATGGCAATATTAGCCTTATTTCCAATATTTGTCAACCTACCATGACTTCCAATTAGCATTGAAACCCGAAGTTGAATAAATGTCCTTCAAGAGAGTGATGAGCGCAAGCAGACTGGCGCCAACTACTGCCTCATTCATTAGTTAACAACTTCATTCAAGTCACCTCCAGGCTGACTGTAAACTCAAGCAAGCTTTCTGACTTTAAAATTATACATAGACACACTTAAAATGCCTTAATTCAAATCATATTGTAATTTTTTAGATTAAAAAATGTTTAACTAGGAGGATATTAAAGAAATCCAGTCAAAAATCCAATATAAATTATTGGAACATGTGCAATTCAGGCAATTGGCATTAATCTGAACAAGGCCTGGGATCTCGCTCCAGTTTCATTATTTGCATTAATTATGTATTGGCAGTTTATTTTTTATGCATGAGAACCGAGACAGAAATACCATTCTTACTGCATGTCATAATTGTCATTTTGGAAGTGAATAACATTTCATAGCAAATATTGGGAAGGATGAGGAGGGCCCCTTTAGCTTCTTGCTTATTTAGTTCTGGATAATCCCATTTTTCCAAACTCATTGCTAACCTGATATGCAAAACGTTATTCCATAAATTCTTCTTTTCAGTTTGTTGAATGAAGATGGCACTACACATATTGGAATTAGCTTCCTCTTTTCAAAAAATTTCAAAGCTTATGATTCATTTAAACATATACCTTTCTAGATGTCATTATCTTTAACCATAAGATGACAACATTTAAAATACTGTCATTAAAATGTATCCTACCTGATTTGTGGAGGAAATAAATATTCAAATACATTATCCAAGTAATCCTATTAAAGTTTGCAAGGAAACATTTCGCATGCCCTAGAATCTTTGAAGCTCTTGATGGTTGTAAGCCACGCCATAGCTCTGTTGTTAAATTTTCCCAAAGCAGTTAAAGCTAATGGCAGTAACAAATGAAATGCTGTAAATCCAGGAAAGCATCAGCCTGCTTAATTCCTGAGGCATAAATTTTAATCATTGAAATGGAATTTATTTCTGTTTCCTTAGCTAATCTCACTTCCCTTTGTTTTCCCCAAGAGGATTTGATGTTTTGTTAAGAATAAAATCAATTACAGTACAACTTCAATTTACAAGGGATTTAGCACTAGACAGAGTCACCAAGATGAGGAAAAGGTGTTTCATGTTTCACCCTGGGTTTTAAGCAGAAGTCTCTTTCTCCCCCTTTTATTTGTTCTGTTTCACTCGTTTCTTGTATCACCATTGAGGGATTTGCAAACTGAGCACATGAATGGACATTCACTTGGGGAGTTACTTCCTGAATTCCCCTTGGCCCCACTTTTTGAAGCTAGAAAACAGCTTTGTATAATTTATATGATTTAATCAGAGTTCGGATACGGAGGTATAGATTGGTTTTGATAAATGTTGACATTGAATTTTCTCCAGCAACATGCCTCTCTGCATTTGTCACAAATGCAGATATCTAGGCCCTTCCCAAAACACACTGAATCAGAATGTGCATTTATACAGCCTGTTTAACGAGATCCTCAGATGATTCCGAAGTTTGAGAACCATTGTATGAATGAAAAAATAGCCAAATGCGTAGAATTACTGACATTTTTTCACCCTCATGCTTTTGTTTTTGATGTCTTGTCTTATTTTTTTTTTAATTTTTTTTTTTATTTTTTTTTTAATTATTTTTTATTAAGTCATAACTGTGTACAATGATTCAGGCTTGGAGTACAGTGTGCCAGCTTCCCATACAATCGGAGATATTTTTATCCACCTGATTAATGTAACATTCATGATATTTTCTCATTTACTATGTGAAAACAATTTTGATCCGTATTTAGAAGATTTCTCCTGACCCTTCACATATGCACCACAAGTGTGA
>CAUYRH010164057.1:75000-96520 GCA_963574655.1 Perodicticus potto | reverse complement strand
GAGAAAGTCTCTTGAATGTTATCACAATCAGGTTGATGAAAATATCTCTGATTGTATCTGAAGCCCGTACACTGTACCCCATGACTGAATTATTGTACACAGATATGATTTAATAAAAAAGAAAAGATAAAAAAAAAAATATGATGTAAAAATGAAAATACAAGAGTCCGGGTAAAGTGCTCGTGAGACTGAGAGTGAGAGTGAGAGAGAGCATGAGACAGGTAGGTAGGGAAGTAGGAAGGTGCTTTGTCGAGGAATGCCGGTAACACATGGAGGGCAGAAGCAATGAGAGGACATTGCTGTTTTGCAGCCCGCATCTATAATAATAGAGTGAGCCACGATTGGTTTTGGGCACCCAAGTCACTGGGGGAAGGTTGTTAGGGAATAGGATATTCACATAATACCAAAATGTTACCCACACATTACTAATTAAGAATTGCATTGTTTTTATCTTGGTGCTATGCATTTGGAAGTACCCAACATATGTAGGTGGTGTTTTTTCCAGGAATATATAAATTTAAATCATGAGGAAACAATCAGATATAAGTAGACCGTGTGATATTGTTGTGAGTGTGCTTGCTTAGAATTTGTGTCATTGTACAAATAACAAGGCGGGAGGACAGTTCCAAATAGATTCAGGAGAAGAAGGAGACAGAGCAAGTGCACTGTTGTGTCTTGGTGAGACCTGGCTTTAGGTTGGTGAGTTTAGAGACAGAGTCAATATTAATTTTTTAAGAGTAATCTTGATTTGCACAGTATTTGTGAGAGTGTCTTTGCCAAACTACATTGGATAAAATGTGTAGATCACAGCTTAACTGCATTACATACATAGCCATAGCTGGTATTTATTCAAATTATTTCTGACTATCTCTTGGGCTGAATGAATGCTCTTGTAACTAAACATCTGATCATATTAACTGCAAATGCAGTTAGTAGTAATCTCATCAGATGTCATCACATAGTCTCTCATTTGTCACTTTCCACAAATACATTGTCTTACGGTTCTGTGAGTCAAGACTTAAATACCAGTTTCACCAAGCTGACATGAAGTGTCAGCAGGGTGGTATTCCCTTAGGAGGTTTAGGGTAGATCTCTTTTCTGGTTCATTCCAGTCTCCTGAGACTACCAACATTTCTTGTTTGTGGCCTGTTTCTGTCTTGTTCGCCACACGCAGCCTCTCTCTCTGCTTTATTGTCTTTGACTAATTCCTTGTCTTCCTCTTCACTTCCTTGAAGGATCCTTGTGATCACAATGAATCTGCCCAGAAAATCTGATGACCTTTCTACGTTAAAATCTGGTGATAAACAACCTTTGCTCAGTTTGCAGCCCGTACTCACCTTTGCAATATAACCAAACATATTCATGGATTTCTTTGAATAGGGTACACATATCTTTCAGGGACCTTTGTTCTTGTCTCATCCCCAGGAAAAATGTACGCTGGTTATTATATGAAAAGCTACATTTCATCTATTTAAGTATGCCAGTAAGGCTGAAATTAACATGTGAAACTATAGAATAACAACATTATTTGAGGTCATTTCAGAATGGTAATACTTCATTGATAATAAAAAAGATAATTAAACAAAATAGCAAAACTTTTCTATACATGTTTAATTATAAATGATGTTTTTTCCAAAAGTCAAATCACATTATTTGTATTTTTGTGTACTTTGACCTTAAATGGATTATAATCCTCCCTTGGAGAATCATTTAATGTTGTGTTTATGCTTTGTATTTTAGCTACATAGGATTTATCTTACAAATATACTGTTCTGCTTATGAATACACATACATAAAATGATGAACTTTAGTTGTTTGCTCTGATTTTGTACTCAAAATTAGAAGATCAATTGACCGGTGCTATTGATCTTAAAGCAGGGGAAACCTTTCAAACTCCAGATCATGGTGATGAGAATTTTTAGTGTATCATCAGCCCTATTTTTATTTTATTTGTTTATTTTTTTTTGAGACAGAGCCCCAAGCTGTCGCCCTGGGTTGAGTGCTGTGGCATCACAGCTCACAGCAACCTCCAACTCCCAGGCTCAAGCGAGTCTCCTGCTTCCTCCTCCCAAGTAGCTGAGACTACAGGCACCTACCTCAATGCCCGGCCATTTTTTGGTTGCAGCCATCATTGTTGTTTGGCGGGCCCGGGCTGGATTCAACCCCGCTAGCTCAGGAGTATGTGACTGACGCCTTAGCCGCTTGAGCCTAAGCCCAAGCCCGAGGCCAGTCCTATTTTTAAATATGTATTTTGTTTCTTATTGCTTAATGATGACATTATCTGTTCAGGATCTGTGTCCGAAAACCTTGGAATAAAACCCTATGGATATAGAGACTTGTTTTACTTATCTTAGTACCATTAGCTCCTATTCCACTGCTTGTTACATGCCTTTAGTATAAAAGTCAGCATTTATGGTTCATATGCAGCTTTCTTCTATTCCAACATAGCGCTTTGACAGAACCTTTGCCTTTTAACTTGTGTCTTATCTCTCCTATAATATTTACTGTTAAAAGAGTTATTTATTGAATGATGACTATGTAACAGACACTGTGCTAAGAAAAGTACATGTTCATTATCTCTTTTTGATAACTTTCTGTGGTAAATATTATCTCCCTCTCCCCCTGTTGCGCATTAGGAAGCGGGGGATTAGTGTGATTTGACTGACTTTGTGCATGTGGTAGACAGTAGACCCAGGACCTCATCTTAGCTCTGACTACAGTCTGTACCTTTAGTTACTTACAGTTCTTTAGTCAATTTATAACGTATCAATCAAATCCTACATATGTCCCTATCGCATAATTCTCAGACTCTACACCAGAATTGCCATGGTCTGAACATTTTGTCCTTCCAGAGTTTACATATTGATACCTAATCGATGTGAAATAGTATGAAGGGGTAAGGCCTTCAGGGGCTTATTTTAGGAGGGCACAGCCCTCCTGAAGGGATTAATGTCCTTATGAAAGAGGCTCAAGGGAGCCTGTTTGCTCCTTATACCCTGAGATAACACACAGAAGGGTCTACCTGTGAGGCACAGGTCCTCACCTTACACTCAATCTACTGGAGCCTGGAGCCTTGCCCTCCTCTCCTCCAGAAAGGTGAGCCCCTAATTTCTATCCCTTATACATTACCCATTCTATGACATTTTGTTATAGTAGCGAAAGCTGACATTTTCCAGTAATGTCTGTGTCTTGAAGACACAGTTCTAGCAGAAGCATGTGTGTTTGCTATGGCAAACGCATCCGGTGGTCCAACAGGGTCAGAAAGTGTCCTGCACATCTCCTGACCCTCTCTTGGGAGTCATGGTGCTCACAACCCTTCACATGTTGGAGAAGTCTGTAACATTTAACTCTTAAGACCTAGTTTTGTCCTAACTTATTTGGACATCCCTTCCACTCCTTATTTTGTACCACGTGTATTCACATCCTGCAGAACAGTCATCTACAGGATACCTGTGTGGTAGGGGAGCAGCCCAGCCTGTGCATACCTGACACTTGGCCCCTGCATTCGGCACTCTGACCTACATGGTGGGTGTGACTGGAGAGATGGCCACGTGTCATGGCTCTGGATTTTGGTTGCTTTTCTCGTCTCTTTCTCTGTGTGTGTATGACATTTTAAAGTTGGCCCTTGAACGATATGGGGCTTGAGGTGCCAGCTCTATGCACATCTGAAAATCTGTGTGTAACTTTTGATTTCCTCTAAGCTTAACTACTAATATCCCTCTGTTGCCCATGAACCTTACTTATAAACAGTTGATTAACACATACTTGGTGTATTATATGTACTACCTACTATATTGTTACAATGAAACTAGCTAGAGCAAAGAAATGTTGTTAAGAAGGGAAAAAGCATTTGCCCCTTATTAGTGGCAGGGCATCATCATAAAGGTCTCCATCCTTGCTGTCCTCACGTTGAGGGGGCCAAGGAGGAGAAGGAAGAACAGGAGTTTGTTTTTCTATGTTGGGTTGGCAGAGGTGGAAAGAAATCCCAGTATCAGTGGCCCTGTGTGGTTCAAACCTGTGTTAGTTACAGGTCATTCTATAGACCAGTTAGATCATCTTTCATGACTTTCAAATTTAAATAATTTTACTATGATAAAACGTAATGGCCTGAAAGGTTTTTTTTTTCTATATGATACACAGTATACAAAAATTATTTTGAAATACTAAGTTAATAAGGATTGGTTTTGAAACTATAAAGTAGAAATCTATAGCTAGAATATAAATGTTACCACTATTTTGCTCTTTTGACACTAAAACCAATTTTAAGTGATGCTATATCAGGCAATTATAGATATTTTCAAGTTATCTAAACATTTTAAAAATATTCTTTGTTAGTTACGTGTGTTCTTGCGAACCAGACTCTTGTGGGATGGGCAGCCCCAGTGCGTGGGTTTCTAGTGTGGGTCTTGCCTCGCCAGTGGAGACAGCCTCCTGTTTGACTTGCCTCTGGGTGTTCAGAGCCTTTCCCAGTGAATACGTCCCAGACTGATCTCCTTTAAACCAACTCAGTTTTTCCCAGGCCCACAACTGGTATTTTCTTTAATCTCTTTTGTTCAGACTCCAGGTCTATTCCATATGGGAACTTAGTTAGCTTTAATTACGAAAATACTTCCCAGCTTTGACCAGTTCCCTATTTCACTGCTAGCATTTGGTCTAGGCCATTGTCATCTTTGTCTGGGTTATTGTAAGAGACGGTAAATTGATATCTCTCATCTTCCGCCAATTATCATGACAAGAGCAGTCTGTTAATATGTATGTCAGACAAGTCACTCTTCTGTTTAGATGCCTGAAGTGGCCTTTCTGCTCACTCGGAGTGAAAACTATGCTGTCATGGCCTACGATGTCACTGTCCACCTGTGTCATCTGCCCCAGCTTCCTTGTGCGGCTCTCCTCATCCCGCTGTGCTCCTATTGCACAGTTGGAAGAGCAGGCAGGCCCTTGAGCTTGCACCCACAGGTGTCTGTGGTTCCCGGTCCCCTACTGGGCTTACTGCGCTGTGCAAATCCTGTGCGCAGTGCTTTCACCCCCTTAACTGCAAGTCATGTTTTCGAGCCACCCTAGTGTAGAATTTCACCCCCCATTGACATTTTAGTATCCTTCTTCTTTACTTACTTTTTTCCTCTTACCCTTAGAGTGCTATTTGTTTTACTTTGTTTTCCCCTTGTTATCTGTCTCCTTGACTAGTTTTAACACTTTCTGAGGGCAGGGACTTTCACCTGTTTTGTTCACCTGCACATTCCTCCTGCCTAGAACTGTTCCTTGCATAGTAGTAGATCCTTAGTCAATATGTGAATTAAATGCAGGCCTGAGCAACTAGCAGTATTTGTGGAGAGCGAGTCCTGTGCTTAGTGCCACTTCACCCTGTGAAGGGCAGAGACTGAAAGCTCCAGGAAGGGCAGAGACTGAAAGCTCCAGGAAGGCCTGACTTCCTCAGTCTGACTCCACCACACGGGCAGAACCACCCACCTGCCCTGCAGCCCATAGTAAGTGAGGAATAAATGTGTTCAGACAGGGAATGAAAATAGAAAGGAATGAGTATTTATTGGGATCAAGGCTTTTCTATTGATTAGCTTTTCAGATTGAGGGTTTTTTTTAAATTTCTTACAGTATCTACACTATAATTTTTTTTTGTAGAGACAGAGTCTCACTTTGTGCCCCTTAGTAGAGTGCTGTGGCGTCACACAGTTCATAGCAACCTCCAACTCCTGGGCTTAGGCGATTCTCTTGCCTCAGCCTCCCGAGTAGCTGGGACTGCAGGCACCCGCCACAATGCCTGGCTATTTTTCCGTTTCTGCAGTTTGGCTGAGGCCGGGTTCGAACCCGCCACCTTCGGTATATGGGGCCGGCGCCATACTTGCTGAGCCACAGGTGCCGCCCAGCACACTATAATTTTTTAAAGAAAATTATCTTAAAAATGTTAAAACAATAATTTTACAATGGCAGTGAAAGAGAATTGACATTCAGTAATCGCATGTTGCTGGCAATATTACTTTCATTATAGGTAATAATTTCATGTTAGGCAATTGTGTTTGGTTTATATGTTTTAGCTGCAGATGATATGGAGACAGTTACATTACTTGCACTGTAAGCCAAATTTAAAAAATCGGTACTTATTTTAGGTCCAATTTTGGATGAATAAATATTAATAAATTGTATTTGTACATAATCGAGCTATGTTTTACTATTATAAGTTTTTCCCATTTTTCTCATAATATTAAAAAAAAATTCTTCTTCTGAATATTCAGCAGTAGAAACATGCAGCAAATGTCCAGATGTTCCATCAGGCAACAACTTCCCTCCTCATTTACCTCAGTTTGTTCCCTGTGTGATGTAACATTTCTGTTTCAGTTCTTCAAACTTAAACATTTTAATTAATAAAAATATTTTTTCTTTAAAAAACTGCACTGTGGTTTCTAAGTTCAGGTCTCTTAAATTATACTTGGTCATGTAAATAAGCTGTGCTTTGCAACTTTGGGTTTTTAACCTTTGCTCTTTGCTATTAGCTTTATGTTTTTTTAATTATAGGGAAATGGAGGACAGTGGGGAAGTTATGATTCAAATGGACTGTTGTTATTACTGCATTCTTTCTTTAAGGAAATGAAAAATGTTATTTATTTTGTTCAAATCAAGCAGAAACAAATATAGAATATCTTGTGGTTATTTTTTGCTCAGCATTTAATATTATCACAGTTTGATACTTTATATGTGATAATTGCCTTTCCGTTTCACGTGATTGATGGTGTGACCAGTCATTTATAGTTATAGTTGCAAAGCAGGCATTGTTCATAGTTGTCCTTACTGTGTGTATAACAGAAGGAATGTTATTTTCACTGTATCTAAGTGCTTTATTTGAATAATAAAGTCATAGCGATTTTGGCCTTGAAACTGAGGATCCGTAATACTGTGTGAAAAACTAAAAAGTATAGACAAGAATAGAAAAGCATTCACATTCTTAGAAATTGTTTTGTTCTTGGCTTTTGTCACAGGTCTCTTCTGTGAGGCTATAATACTTTATATTCTTACATTGCCCATTTGTGCAAACATGTCCAGATGAATTCACTGTTTAATGTTAAGAATCTTATAACATGCCAATTTGATTTGTAGCCCTTCATATCATAGAATGCTAATTAAAATCATATTTTTGCATATGTCATGCCTTTCATGTACATATGCAAATAGATTCTGTTGCCTTTCAGCTATTAGTAATTAACTTTATGAAGGACAGCTGTAATACATAATTAACAAAAATGTTTGCAAGCCCTTTTACACTGAAAGTTACAACAGTAAAATTTTTTTCCCACTTATCAAGAGAGCCATTTTAGTTCAGTGCTTCTGAATGAGATCTAAATTGTTTTAAATAATCCCGTGATGTAATTGAATTGATGCTGCCCTGTGTTCAGTGGGGAGTGGTGCTCACGTACTGCCTGCTGAGCCTGTCCACTTCACATTTATGTCAACACAATTGAATTCAGTCAGCTGATTTGTGTGTAAAGTAAGATACTATGTCAGGTAATACTTTCTGTTTGTTTTTTTGTGTGTGTGTTCTGCAGATACTGCAAACATTTATACCATTTTTGAAAACATCTCTTCAAATTATTACTATGTTTTTAAGGAAGCTTCATGAAAGCTTTCATTTTCTTTTTTCTAATCCTTTAAATATGTAATAAAATGACATTTTCTCAAATTTATTTCATGATTGAAGTGTGAGATCAGCAAGGGGCAGTGGATGTTGGATGGCAGTGTTGCTATATCTGTCTAACTAACTGGCCATGAAGACAGGGACTAAAGAATCGTAATTATTGTTTTGATCTTTGGTCACCATTAGTATACCCATGTCAAAAAACAAGCCCCCTAGTGTAGATGCAGTTATTTCTTCTGCTTTTGCATTATCACAGTGTATTCAGTCCTGTGTGCAATCTTTTGTTTAGCAAGAATGGCATTATAATGTCACATACGCATTTTGCTGTCAGATCTGTTCCATTTCCTGTTATATACATGTTTATTACTCTTAAATACTTTTTCTGTAAATTTCTATCAGTCAAGTTTTAGTTCTATAATTACTTTTGTTTATTTTTTAGGGTTGCTTTTGTAATGAAGAAGCACTTAAATACTCACCTACTAGGCAAACATGGAGTTGGCACCCCAAAAGAAAGGTAATTTTTATCAATTTTATTTCATCTAAAAATATGACTACATTTTCATTTTTGGCTTTAGTGACATGACCTGTAGAATTTTTATCAAATCAGATTATTACTTTTGCATTTGTGGTACCCTGTTGTTGAATTTCAGATTTTATGCCATCCAAATTTTACAAAGGATTTGGGGGGCTTTAAGTTTTTAAAACAGCCTTGTAACAGTAGATGAGTTAAAATGGAAGAAATTGACTTCTGTGACTGCATTAGAATGCACTAAAACAAATACCTAAAAGTAAATTTTTTTGTTTTTTTCCCCCCCTCTATTTTTACTTTGAGGCTTTCAAATAATATTTTTGGTTTTTTACTAGAGACTTAAACATTCTAATATCAAAAAAAGTATATCTTGTGTCATCATTTAAATAATACTACAGTTGCCATTTCATGAAAAATAACACTACAATTATTATGTCGTCAACTGCCAGGTTTTCTTTTTTCTTGCTGCTGTATCATAATTAGCTTCATCACTTAGACTTAATTATATTAGGTGTACTGAAACATAGCAATGTCAGTTACCAGGTGAGCATGGCTACTTCTGAAATTTTAAATCTGTAAAATGTGCAGCTCACTCAGAACTAGTTTAAGCACTATCACCTTCCTTAAAGACAGGTTAGATTTTCAGCTTTTGTCAAGTCCTTCTGGATAGTATGAAACGTTCTACAGACATTTCCAGAAACTTTAGCTTTTTAATAGCATTTTAAAGGAAGCTTTAAAATGTCAATAATGATGCAATATTTTGTATTACTCTTAAGCCTGAGGCCTCTTCAGCCATATTTGCAAATGTTTAATTGTCTTTAAAAATGTTTTTTAGTTGCTCTTACCAGTGTTTTCTCTGTTTATGAGGAATTTAAGTTTTCTATTGTAGGCATATTGTTTTCTTTAACTTTGCAGTCCAGACATAGACTAACTGTGTCAAATACTGGGATGTTGGCTGTGCCTCTGTTTACCCATACTTTTGGTTTCCTGTACTTTTACCAGTAACATTGTACTTAATGATTGCTGTCAAAATGTATGTATTGTCTATACCATGGTCCACTTCTGTTGAAATGGAAGGCATTCTGTTCTTTTTAAAACAATAATTTGATACTTGTCAACGTTGTTTCGTACGTGTTAAGTAGAAACAAAACATATTTTTATTTATATTCCTCTTGCTTTCACATAATTATTCCAGTTTTATAGATCTAAGGATTGAGGGTCATAAAATTTCAATAATAATTTATCCAATATTTCAATTAATAAATGATGGAACTGTTATTTTTCCGATTCTAATTTTAAAATAAATTTGAACAAAAACAATCTAGATCAAATAAAAATATAAGGCAAAACATTTCCCAGTTATTCCTTTAAATAGCATTCATTTTGAAATCAAATAAATCATTTTGCCTTTTATTTAGGAATTAAAAAAATTTGAAGATATGTTTATTCATTTAGTTTCATATCAGTGCAAAATCACCTTTCTCTGTGTATTCATCTATTAAGTCCCTTAAAATACTAGATACTCTCTGTATCTTAGGAGTTTGAAAATCACAATTTTACTCTTTGGTATTTTTGTCTATCCCTTTCTATGCATTTACAACACTTCCTTTCACTCATTTCATTTCCAAATACATAAAGGGAGACTCAGAAGGAGGAAAGTGAAACATTTTCTTTCTGCTGTCTGTGATGTGGCAAGCTTTTCTCAGACAGTAGTGTTATTTTTGTCCTAAAATCAGTTTTAAAAATCTCAAATAGGAAAATGTAGCCATCTTCTGGATTATTACGTTTAAGCATTCCAAGTTGCTATGTTCATCTAAACCAAACTTCTTTGATCGAGTTGTTTCTCCTGTTAACAAAACCTCCTTGTGGGGCTCTCACTGCATTGAAATACTGAATTAGAATGCCAGGACTTCAGCAGCAGCATAATTTTCAATATACTCATACGTGGAGAAGACCAAGGTTGAAGTGGCATAAAGTAGCATAACAAATGCCAAAAGGCTCCTCTCCCTTTTGACTCTCCTGCTTGGTTTTAGTAAGCAAAGAAACCCTTTATCAGCATGCTGAACCATTAGTCAGGGCATAACTGTTCTCTACATTAAGTAAAACATTTTTCTTACCTATTTAAAACATTAATGCCTTGGCCATTCTTTTGTAAGCTTGCTATATTTTAATTTCTCTAGGACAATATAATCAGTTTTTTTAATGTTTTGAATTTGCTTCTGTCCTCTAATGCATTGCATATTATTAGCAAATCGTAATAGAAGTTAGCTAAATAGGCTGTGACAATTAAATTAATAATGCATTTTGCTTGCAAGTATTTAGGCTTTGTGCTTTGACTGATATATGCAAAAATGATAATTTATTAAAAATAAATTCATATACTTGTACTCTAAAGTTTGATGAACCAATAAATTTTGTTGGTGTGACTATCATTAGAAACAGAAAACTAAATAATTCCAAATATTTTCTTAGAGATTCTATGAATGCCTGAGTGATGGCTTGTGTAAGAACATGCTATTTTTATACCTAAGTTTGCATTAAATTATTTTAAGATAGTATTCTACAGTTATTTCTAAAGCTTTATACACTTAAATACAAACAACTAAATATAACCACATTCAATTCACATTCTAAAATAATAAACTCCAATTAATTTGCAAGTTCATTGTAAAATATTCCCTATTTTAAATGAGTAATTCTCTTTTATTGTAAGTAAGCCAAAGTATCTATATAACTCTTTGAATTTGCTAATAGTAATCTAGCGAATGAGCTTATCCACAATTATCACAATTGGAACAGCCATGCTAACTATATCTTCTTTGAAAGCCAGGTGCATATTACAATGGAAGTGGATGGCATTTTGTAGTTCAGTGCCTGGAAATCAGCTGGGCTTTGAATGACTGTGTAAATAGGAGGAGGAGGAAGTGATTCTCTTAGACTTTCTCATCTGATACATTGCTTTTGCAGTGTCGGGGATACCATTTGGATATATCTGTACTGGCAGCGTCTCCCAAAGGCTGATACACTCAGAAAACCACTTTGCCAATAACAGAATTTAAATTAGATGAGTGCATCATAAAGTATGAGTGTTAAATAATTTTAGAAACAAGGAGATGTACCTGTATTTTTACTAGTGAATGTCCAGATCAAAGCATTTTTGGAGGGGTCTGTAAAGGTTCTTATTCTCAGGCAGCCTGTTACTGTGAGCAGAACTGTTGGGTGTTCAGGCCCCTGGGACCTGCTCAGGGCTAGTCAGTATTTTTGCCTAGGTGGAATGAGATTTCTCCCAGGCCCCTTTAGGATTATTGAGCTCGGAAATTTGTGCTGACCTCTCCCCTTTTATCAGACATTTGGGATTTGGGGTTAAGTGTTTTTCTTTTAACAGTATCTTTGATCTTATTGATAAATAAAATCTTTCCCCCACCTAATCTCCTTGTGGGAAGGAAACCCTGGTAGCCCGGCCACTTGTTCTGATTTGTTTTAAGCCACTATTACAGGACATGCTTATGTAAGTCTCCTTCCTTTTTTCTCTTTTCTCAAAAACTTTTATAGGTTAAAATGGCATAGAAGCATCATTGCTTTTTGCTTTTCAAGCTTAGATACAGGCTTCACCATTTTTCATGGAACATGAAAATATCCCAAACATAAACATTCTGGGAAAAGCATATATACATGTATGTGTACGTGCACAGTTGTTTTTGAAACCCCATCGAGGTTACTTTGAGAGAAATAATACAGTCAAAGAAATCCTGAATAATGTAGTATAATAGACTAAAATTTATCTTGTCAGGAGAGATTCTGTTCACAGCGTTTGATTTGACTCCTGTGAAGGGACACTTGTCACTTTACTGTCCATTTTGAAGAAATAATTTACCTTCATCTGAGTTGCTCTTGTTGTGTATATTTTATTTTTTAAAGGATAAAAAGTTTTAATCACTATTTCACAGTGAGTTTCTATTAGATAAATACTGCTTTTATTTTATCATTGACATGAAATAGGGAAGTGTCATGGTTGCGCTGCGATACTTAGTTCCAACCGATAGGCCCCTGCGGCGTCTTTCTGGAGTGCACTTTGTAGGACTTTTCAGTTGCTGCGTGTCCCCATCACCAGCCACAACTTCAACTTACTCTTTCACTCTCATTTCTTCCCTTCCGTCCATCATTACCTATCTTTTTCCTTTCTCTTTTTTCCCTGTGAGAGCCAATTTAGGAAAAATAAAGTATCTATGATCTCCTTTCCATTTCAAAAAGAATAAATACAAGAAGGAGAAAGATTTGACTTATAAAGTCCCAAAACAACTGATGCTGGCGTGAATGTGGAGAGAAAGGAACTCTAGCTACTGTTCATGGGACTGCAAACTAGTGCTACCCCCGTGGAAAATTGTATGGAGATGCCTCAAAGAACTGAAAGACCCACCATTGGATCCCTTAATCCCACTGCTGGATATATACACAAAGGAAAAAAGGTCATTTTATTAAAAAGACACCTGCACTCCATTGTTTATAGCAATGCAGTTCACAATTGCAAAGACATAGAGACAACCCACATGACCCCCAATAACCAAGTGGATTAATAAAACGCAGTCTGTGCGTACCGTGGAGTACTACTCTGCCATTAAAGAGGCAGTCTCGTATCTTTCTGGACAACCTGGAGGGAACTGGAAACCATTCCTCTAAGTGAAATATCACAAGAATGGAGAAACAAACACATGTCCTCAATACCAAATTGGAACTATCAGTCACCACTTAAGCACACATTGGAAATAAATCTCAATGAAATCAGGCTGGGGGTGGGGAGAGGAGAGGATGGGCAGGGTCACACCTATTGGGTACAGTGCACATTATCCGGGTGAAGGGTATAACTTTCACAAATCTATACAAAAACAAAGTATTTAAAACATGTACCCCCTATTATTCTAAAATAAAACAATATTTATACAAGAAATAACACTGTTGGACTGAAGTGGAGGGAAAACATATCAATTCTTTCTTTTTTTTTTTTTGCTTATTTTAATGAATGGGGAAGTTGTTATATTTTAATGACTTAATATTGCTTTTGCATGCACTGGTAATTCTCTTTCCTCCCCATTTTTCCCCATTTCTCCTTCTTTAGACAGTTAAATATAAATAATATCTTATGACCATATGACACGGTTTTATTATGAAAAAGTAGGAGCTAATTTAATTAGGGAGATGGCCCTGCTAGGTAATCCCTTCTACCTGGAAAGGTAGATAGGAGTCATATCAACTCATCTAAAACCAGGGTTATTATTTCTAGAAAATTTATTTATATGTTTTACTAGCTTAAACCAATAATTTATTAAGGTATATAGGGAGGTAAGTATACATTTTCCACCAAAGTTACTTTCCAGGATCTAGCAAGCATTTCTAAATTACATTGGTAATTCGGATATTTTATGATTGCTTTGTCACCAAAGTCTTATTACTGATAGGGGTAGTTTGTACCTTCTGCTTTATAAGTTTCCTGGGTTAAAGCTTACAAAAGTAAGTGTCTGTGGTGAACATTGGGATTATGGGTCGTTCCCATGGTTTGTCTGCTGGGGAGTGGAGAGTCAGCCCTTCAGCTGCCATCCTCACGGCTCCTCCCCTCTGGTCAGACAGCGTCAGCCGTGCTCCTGCATCAGTCCAGCAGTAAAAGCTGCATGGACTATCTGGGTGCCATGTATTTGTCAGATAATTTGCTCTGATGCCCAGGATACATACTCTTTCCTTTCTTTTCTTTTTGTAATTTTAATTTTTATTTCAAATTAATATGAGGTACAAATTTTTAGGTTACATTGTTCTTACTTTCAAGGTAAAGTTCAAGTTGTAGAAGAGCCCTCACCCAGGGGACAGCTGAACACCCTGACACTGTGCATGTTAGGTGGGATCCTGACAGCCACCCTCTCTTTCCCTGTTCCCCTTTCTGCCTTCTACCCTCCCCTTGCTATATTTGTGTTTTATTGTTCATGTGGACCTGTAATTATTTGTATATTGGTTTCATATTAATATTGAGTACAGTGGATTTTTTTTTCCATTCCATTCTTGAGATACTTTACCAAGAAGAATATGTTTCAACTCCATCCAGGTAAACACAACAGATGTGCAGTCTCCATCTTTACTAATGGCTGAATACTCCTCCATGGTGTACATACGCCGCAGTTTTGTTAATCCGTTCGTGGGTTGATGGGTGTTGCTTCCATTCATTTCTTAACGTGGGTTCAGTTTTACCCTAAAGTTAGTCCCATTGCCGGGGAGCTGCTTTCCTTTACTGCCTTGTTCTTGTTTTTTTCCTCCATAAAAATTGCCTTTACTGGTTTTACACACAATTATGACCATGATTTAAATTTAAGAATATTTTAAGATATAACCTTATAAACTTCATGTCTTTATTACCAGGTGGTATTTAGGATGCTGTTCATGAAAATATGTCATGTCTTCCTTATAAGACTCAGGAGAGTGGTTTCTATCTGGTCTTTATTCCAGGAAAAGTTGTGCTTTTCGGTTTAAATTTGTCATTTTAGTCATCGGTACTAGTGAATCATGTATATAATTGAGTTTTCCTCTTTATGTTTACTGCTGGGAAGCTCAGGGCCAAAATGTGATCCATCTCTTACAAGCAGGACGGGCTTCAGGGAGTGCATTTTATTTACTACAGTTATTTCCAGTTTTATCTTTTTTACCCCATGGGGAAGTCCCATTTTATGTCAGCAATATATTTTAACAACCTCACATAAATCAAAGCTTACAAAATTCAAGGGCAGTTTTGCAATAGGAATTTTTTTAAAGTCAAGTCAGTATTTTTCTGGAGGTACATACGTCTTTAGCCATTTGGTATGTGGCATTATGTTGGTCATTGTACAGCCCTATTTTAGTTTATTTTTTGATTGTCTTTGCCCTCTTATATAAAAATTTTGTGTATTTCTATGTAGTGCTCTTTACTTCTCAAAATTACTGTTATTTTAAAGAATATATGCTGATTGGGCACAGGTAATAAGTCCTCTCCAGAAAAAGAAGGGAGGATCCTTGTTTTTTTATATCAGAGTACTTGCTCTTTAGCTGTATCAAAATGCTACTTCTTTTAGTGCATTTTGGTAATATTGAAAAAAATACTTGTTTACTACCCTTTTTTTGGGGGGGGGGAGATACAGTCTCACTTTTTCACCCTCAATAGAGTGCCATGGTATTGTAGCTCACAACAACCTCAAACTCTTGGGCTCAACTCATCCTTTTGCCTCAGTTTTTCATTTTTAGTAGAGACAGTCTCACTCTTGCTCAGGCTGGTCTCAAACTCCTAAGCTCAAGTAATCAGCCTTCCTCAGCAACCACCACACCTGGCCCTATTTACTACTTCAAAAGAAATTCTTGGCCTGGTGCAGCGGCTCACTGTAATCCCTGCATTCTGGGAGGCCAAGGAAGGTGGATTGCTTGAGCTTAGGAGTTTAAGACCAGCCTGTGCTAGAGTGAGACCCTGTCCCTACTAAAAATAGAAAAAACTAGCTGGGTATGACGGCAGGTACCTGTAGTCCCAGCTACTTTGGACGCTGAGGCAAGAGGATGTTTGAGCCCAAGGGTTTGAGGTTGTCATGAGCTATAATGACTGCATGGCACTCTACCCAGGGCAACAGTAGGAGTTTCTTCTAAAAAATAAATAAATAAATAAATCTCACCTTAAAGATAGTGAGATTTTAAATGTTAGTAACATATGTCACAATATAGAGAGTTTTTTCCTACTATTTCTAAGATTTATGGAAATTTCTGTGTATTCTGAGCACATAAATAACATGAATTTTATAAGATTCTTATTTTTTGGATAATATTGGTTATATATTTATTCATAATATGTGAATTTTTACAAGAGGAAATAGTACTGCTTAATGTGTTTTGTGGGGGATGGCAATGTGTACATCTTGTTTATTCACTAATTTATTCTTTACATAAACATTGGTTACAGCAACTACTACTATGTTCCAAAACTTAAATGGCTGAATTTTATGTGAAACGTGGATTTAGGGTGTTCCCAGCAGAAGGTGCAGTTGAGGCCTCTGTGGGTTGTGTGAGAACTTGGAGAGTTCTGTTCCTGAGGCCTGGCACTCCGTGGCCAGGGGCCGTCGGTTGGGGAGAGTAGTCTAAGGGGAAGAATGCTGATCCTAGAGGTGTGTGTGTGTTGTTCTTGGGAATAGGAACCAAAGAGAATATTTTGTTTAGGTGAGAATGAGCCAGGTTGGAATTCCACTGAGTTGGAACCTGTGCAGATTATCTGCCTCTCTGCACGCAGAGGTGGCCAGTGAGGGTGAGGACACTGCTGGAACTGTAACTTTGACCACGTGGAGAGTTTGGGGACACACTGTAGGCTGGGGGATTAGCCTCGTTTCTGGGACCCTTGCTATTGAACTCCTCCTCGTTTCCTGGGTTACTGCCTAGTTCCTTCTCTTCCCTGGCCACTAGTTCAGTTTCTTTCTCCTCAAATTCATGTTGCAGATCTAGCCTGCAAATAAGCCTTTTAATCATCTGTTTTATTTTGTCAGATAAATTTTTTCCCCTTATCTTCCAATCAGCCTTCTCCTTTCCCTTTATTCTGTTTTTGTTCTCCCTATCCACCATGTGTTCATCCAGAGTTTCCCCTGTCCGGCTTACTAGTCCAAATTGTATACTGAAGTCCCAATCTGAGTCTTCTGTCTTCTCTGAGTCCTTATTCCTCTTTATTCTGCCTCTGACTGATCTTCTTGCTTGTGTCACATTCCTATGGAACATTAGAGAATAAAGGGTAAATAAATGAATCTTTTTTAAATTAGAAATTCCTTTATCCAATCACTTCTGACTCCCAAGAAAGAAATCCCAAAGACTATAATAATTCTGCGTGCGTTGTAATTATGTTATCCAGTGCTCCTTCAATGAGTGATTAGACCAGGGACGTATGACTTCGTACTCTTGATAATCCTAACTGCAGTGAAAATTACTTTATTCTATTGCTGCCTTTTCGATTTGTACACCGATACAGGATAAAACTGAATTCTGTAGAGATACTGAGGTATACCTTTTCTAATATGGCTGTTCCAGATGCTTTGTGTGTAATAATATATTTTTGTTTGGTGTGACAATGAATTTTTTAAGGATTTTTTTCCCCTGCTACCACTGAGTCTAGTAGTTCACTCATGTTTGGGGTATATGGATATCTGCTGTTTTTAGTTTTTTAAGAATATAGGTGTTTTCCCCCAGCTAGCATCTAGAATATTTTTGGCCATTCTCTTTTTTTGTTTCACTTAAATTACTTTTAGAACACTGGGGCTTATACATCTGGACTCTGACTAAAATATGCCTTAAGCTCTTATCTTTAATTCCCAGTCAGTGCCAGAATTAAAGAGAACAAAGGCCTATATGTTCACTGCAGCCTTCAATTATGCTTAATTACCAACTTTGATACAGTTTCATTATACAGCACTGACTTTTTGTGAGCAGTTCTTTATATTCATGATGTCTTGGTAGTTGCTTATAAAAGTCCAAATTAAAATTTTTCCTAAGGAATTTTCAGGAAACAGAACCCTTCTGAAGTAATTTTTGTCAAGTTGCTTCAAGGCAATTTGATCTCTCATTTTAACATATGAGAAACAAGATATTTGTATTTCATTATATTACAGTGCTATGATAGGAAAAATGAAGTGTTTTCTATGACGGTTTTTCCCCAGTTCTTGGTCTTCGGGACACCTGCATGACTGATAAATTGTGGATTTAGAACAAAGGGCTTCTCCACTGACACTGCTGTTTTCTCACCTGGTACTCATGGGAGCAGACAAGCAGGTGTTGATATTCTGTATGAGACTTCTCCATCTTGAGGTCATCCTTAGGTTTTATAAAACGTCTGTCTGAGATTTCTGTTATGTGCCTTCAAAAGAATCGTCACACTGATATTTGCTAAGGTATTAGCACCTTCTTAGGCGAAGCATATGAAATTGACCGTTAGCAGGTTAACAACAGTCAAATGTTGCTCATCTCGGATCAGTCAACCTAATTTTATTTAGAAATATTTCTATTATATGAGGTCAATGTAAAGATCTGCTCTTCATGGACGCAACCATTTCTATTGAGTTTTAACTTAATCCTGCTTTTTTCCTGTTTTGTAAGCAATGCTTGTCTAGAGAGCATGGTGTGGTAACGTAGACGAAGGTGGGTCCAAGTGAGAGAAGATTCCTGAGCAGGCACTATTGTCTTTTCACTCACTGCTCTGCTGAAAGCCACATGTCCATTCAGCGAGGCCAAGTCATTGTGTATTTTCTTTCCAAGGCTCAGATTTTGTCTCACTCTGATACACTTTCCCTAGATTTCCATTCTAAATAATCACTTCTTACTACTTAGGACATTCATTCCTGTTCTCCTTTTAAAAGGGCCCATGCCATCTCAGGACTGGATAGTTAATTTCTTGAGGCCTGGATCCTCAAGTTTTCCTTCCAAGCTGAGCTTTTTTTTTAAAGGTTGATTGATTTAAGATATTAAAATCTTCATTGCGATTTTTCTTTGGCAAGATGGATTTTTACTTATATCATCTAATTTATGATTTACAGACATAGTACATAAAAGGTATTTCAAACTAGCATAGTTTCACATACCTTCGTATGTTATTGCTTCCTAATGCGTTCACCCCATGTGCGTGGTCCTTGGAGTGAATGTGGCTTTCTCATGTGTGGTGCTGAGGCCAGCAGTTTTTTGGTGACAGTTTTTGGTGAAGCTGACAGGAATTTATAGTTGTAAAAGTACAAAAAAAGTACTGCATTTTATAATTTTAAAAGTATTCCTTTTTAGATGAAAACGTTTGAGAAGTTTTAGTTGCTAAAGTCTAAATAATATCGGGTTACCTTTTTTATGTTAATCTGGTAAATTAAAGAACTATGGATGGGAAACAGCAAATTCAGCAGAATATGCGCATGAAATTTTTTTAAAAAATTAGACCCAAATTTTCTTTGAAGTTAATTAAAATGATAATTTTCCTTTCATCCTCATAGTACCTTGTAGTGTTCAGAATGTCTTTTTCTCACTTTATATGTATAATTATGTAATATGGATGTGCCATATATTTTTGGCAACTAGATAGTAGCAGACTTATTTCTGAATAACGACTCTTAAAATTTATGCTGTTGCCTTTACAAAAATCTTATATTGTTAATATGATAATAAGATTTTGAAGTGTAGGAAAAATTTTAAATTAAAGATTGACCTCAGTGACCCTAATGCTTATTAATTTGCTATTAGTACTCATAATAATAACAGTATATGAAAATATTGCAATGTCAGTGTGTTTGAGAGATACGATATGAAAATATTATTATTATTATTATTGTTTAGTTTCAAACTAATTTCTTTATTTCTGATTTTCTTAGCATTAACTCTTTAAGGTTAGATAAAAAAAAATTTAAAGCAGTTTGCATGGAACATAACCATGTAAAACCAGGTAGTTCTGGTTGAAGCTGGAAGAAAGTTCCAAAGACTGAGACGAATGTGGAGTTCTCCATTTCCCACTGCAGTGATAGACTTCATCAGATTAAAGAAAATTTCTTTTACAGTTACAGATCGTTTACAGATTAAAGAAAATTTCTCTTTTATTTGTACAGTAAGCTATTGATGTTTTCAGATTTGAAACTCATACTATTGTTGATACTGAGTGACACTCATGATTTAAGTTTTTTGTGGAAGTTCAGGTGTGAGTCGGGCATGTTCAGAGCTCTGTATCAGAGCTCTTAACTTAGCTGGTAAGGAAGGCTGTGTGCAAATCTTAGTACTGTCTTAATTGGGCTGTTTGTCCTGGGTGTGTAATACCTTTGAAGTGATTAAAAACAAAACGTTTTACTCAAAAAAATCCAACTGCTGGAGTTGATGTTAGAAAGAAAGAAAAAACTCTAAGGAGGTAATTGTTGTTAGCCGAAAGTACAAAGTTGGGATAAATTAAAATCTGGAACGTAATGTTCTAGTTTTAGGGTCTGGTGGAATGAATAAATACAAACAAGACAGTGTTGTGCCTTGAGGTGAGACTATCATTTTCTACATTAAAATGACTATCCATGTGCTTGATATGTAAACAAAGAAAAGGTGATTTTTGAAATTTTTATTTAGTCCTCCATCTAGTACAAGTGCTACCCCAATAAGCAAAGGATAATTTTTTTTTTTTTCTTAGAGACAAAGTCTCACTTTATTGTCCTCAGTAGAGTGCCTTGGTATTATAGCTCACAGCAACCTCCAACTCCTGGGCTTAGGCTATTCTCTTGCCTCAGCTTCCCAAGTAGCTGGGACTACAGGTGCCCACCACGACGACTGGCTATTTTTTGTTGCAGTTTGGCCGGGGCCGAGTTCAAACCCGTCACCCTTTGTATATGGGGCTGGCACCCTACCCACTGAGCCACAGGCACCACCCAGGAGAAAACTATTGAATTTGAAAAGATGATTTTCATGTTGGGTAACGTTATGAATGGAAAAAGTCTGATTTTCAGCAAAAGTGGTATTTGACAGAGTATCAATATTCTTTATGGTAAAAACTTATCTGAAATAACAGTGGCAAAATAGCTTTAGTGACTGTTTAACTCACTTTTATGATGAGAAGGATGTGATTTGGTATTTTATTTTGCAAAGTGTTTTTCTTTGTATAATGTGAAGTTAACAGTGAAGGGAATATCAGCTGACCATGTTGTTGGGAAGCATTTCTTCAAGGAGGGGGCTGTGAGTCAGCACATTTTTCATCCTAGAGGAGGGACACCCTTACACAGAGGAAGAAATGCCAACACCAGGGCACCCCACTCATTAGGAATAGTTGATCAAGCTCAACATTGTTTGAGAAAGAAATCTTGATTAGCTCTGTCTTAGGCAACTAAGTCATTTTAAGGAAAGATGACAGTTGTCAGTTGTGACTTTCAGTTAGAGATAACTTTCTTCTACCTCTTCTGTCTAGTTTATCTCTGTGATCTGCTTTACAGTTTTCTTTCCTAGTGAGAACAGCAGGGTGCTGTGGAATCTGCTCTCCTGGCTTTACCTGGAGGCCTAGTGCACTGTCAGTGCCTTTATGTATGTGTTCTAGCAAACTTCACCCTTGCCTTTGTTTTTGTTTTGGCGGTTTAGGTTGATGTTAACTATATAAGGATGTACTGAAATAATTTGTGGTTTTTAGTGGCATAATTGATAGTTTTATTAATGACTTTAGACTGTATTCATGGATCACTAAAGTTCTAAAAGGGTCACTTAATTTTTTAAGAAAAACTCTACCATCTTTTATGAGGGAAGGTGTATTCTGTAGGATTACCTAGGGGTCTCAGTTCATATGCCTTGCAAATGTCAGTGGCTTACTTAATTTGCCCTAACACTAAGTAGCTTAT